>JADMLD010000265.1:0-41745 GCA_017589585.1 Phylloscopus whistleri
TTCATTTCTATCTCTCTTGTGGGTTTAATACTTTTAGAATTTTTTTGTTAATAAACCATTTCTGCGAGAGTTTGCTGCTTCATCTTTCCCAACAATATTGAAAATTCTCCTCCGTGAGAAATGGCCTTGTTTCGAGAGCACTGGGATTCTGAAAAAGTGAGATTCTGAAAAAGTGAGATTCTCCAAGCCATTGTTGTATTTTCTGACAATTTTATTTTTTCCTCAGTTGCTCTCCTTTAGCTAATATACTCCAATTAGCAGCAGGAGACCTACATTTGTAAGAATTCTGTCTCTGTGCAGGGTGCTGAAGTAACTGGGATTCCAGGGCAGAACTGTGGAAATTCTTAGCACAGTTTGTCCATATCTTATCAGAACAGGCACGCTTTTCCCACAGCCTGGCCTCCTGCCAGAGGGACTGAGCAGACTTGTTGGAAGCCCCTGTGAATGGGAGAAGCAATCTTTCTGAATGGATTTGCTGGCACAGCTCCTGTTGCGTGTGTGGTTCATTGTTCTGGGTGCTGGGGCTGTGTTTTACCCCCTAGATAAATGTTTTAGGGTGGTTGTTTTTTTGTGATGATGGGAGGGGTCCCGGGGAAATAATCAGATTGCTGGTTCTATAAAATTCTATAGGCAGGCTGTTTTTCTGTTGTAAGTGGTTTCCCGTGTTGATTTCGTAGCTGTGTGAGCACAATTCTGGTATGAAGGACAACAGCTGGTTAACCCTTGAACTTTTTGAGTTTTTGAGCTTACTAAGCTCAAAGGGTTTGGTACTTAAAAAGCAAACCATTTTCTCTCCTCTGAGGCACTCTAACAAAGTGTTATCATGCCAGTTCACGTATGCAGAGATGCACATGGTGTGTTCATGGCACAGTAATTCCCTGAAAGGTGCTGCTGGTGTCGTCAGAGCCCAAAGAAGTGCTTGCCAGTGGTGGCACACCCTCAGCTGTTGCAGATGCCCTCCGTGAGGCTGGAGCTGTGCACCACAGTCCTGCTGTGGAGCTGTGCCAGGCCCTGTGAGGAGGATCCGGCCCTTAATGTGTGTTACAGGATGGTTAATGCGATGTGTAACCGCAGAGTAACCGCAGCGCACAAAGAGCTTCTATTTTAGCCCTGCCCCAGCAAAGAAATAACTGTTAGTGCTGAGGGCTGGAGTGCAGGGGATTGCTCAGTGGGGGAAGGAGGCAGGAAAAGATCCAGATTTCGAGCTAATGTGTGTACAGACAAATTCTCACGTCCCAAGGCTAAGTTTTGTCTATAAAAATTCCTTGAGATTTGAGTATTTGTAATTAAAACATAAAGAATAATTATCTTAAGCTCATATCTGCAGAGGAAGAACTGTGTATTTACTTATTCTCTGCCAAAAAATCTTTTAGCTGGAAAGATTAACAAAAAGGCATTGAAGTATAAAGAAGGGCCTTCTTTTTATTGAAATATGTATGTTTTGTCAACAGATTCAAAACAGAACAGTCACAACCATTTTTTCTCCCTTTCTTTTTCAAAACAGGGGTGGGGGAAGCATCCAACTCCAAACTCAGTGCCTCCGATGCTTGGAAGACATCACGATTAATTTTTGTCCTTCGCTTTCCAGATGTTGGATCCCGTCCCAGCTCCTAAAGACCTCTAACGTTTAACAGGATATGTGCCGAGCGTAGCCTTTAACAAGAGTTTTCTTTCATAACCCCAGGATCTATGAGAAAAGGTAACTCAGGAAAGCGCTGCGGAGCGGGAGCCGAGCCCCCAACCTTCCCGGAGAGCAGCCAGCGCCGGGCGAGCGGGCTCGGAGCGGAGCCGCCTTCCCGCGGGGGGACCATGGCCAGGGCCCGCGGCCGGGATGCCCTGGGACAGCACGGCCCCTGGCACACCCTGCTGCTGCTGCTGCTGCTGCTCTGCACGGGCGGCTGCCGAGCTCAGAGGGACTGCACGGGCGCCAAGTGCCAGGCGCTGGAGAACTGCATCGAGGACGTGCTGGAGCCCGGCGAGTGCTGCGCCACGTGCCTGCAGCACGGCTGCACCTGCGAGGGCTACCAGTACTACGACTGCGTCAACGTGGGCTTCGTCAACGGCAAGGTGCCCGAGGGCCAGTCCTACTTCGTGGACTTCGGCAGCACCGAGTGCTCGTGCCCCAAGGGAGGGGGCAAGATCAGCTGCCAGTTCATGCTGTGCCCGGAGCTGCCGCCCAACTGCATCGACGCGGTGGTGCCGGCCGACGGGTGCCCGCAGTGCGGCCGCATCGGCTGCCTGCACGAGGGGCAGAAGTACGTGGCGGGGCACACCTTCCACATGCCCCCCTGCAAGGTCTGCCACTGCCCCAACGCCGGCGGGGAGCTGATGTGCTACCAGCTGCCCGACTGCGACGCCTTCCCCCTGAACACGGCCAGCCCGGGCGACGCCGAGGACGGCGAGGCCGAGAGGCACTACGACGATCCCTACAGCTACGACCAGGAGGCCGCCGAGGGGGACAGCGCCCAGCTGGAGTCCCCCAAGAAGTACGGAGGTTACTCGGCCCGCCCGGAGCACGAGAGCCTCAGCCAGGAGCAGGGCGAGGACTACGACTACCCGGCGGGCAGCGTGGCTCCCTCAGCCCAGCCCCAGGCCCGGGGCACGGCCCACACGGAGCGCCGCAGGCTGCCCCGCACCACCGCGCCCTCCCTGCGGCACGCCGCACGCCAGGAGGCACCGGGCACCACCCGGGCCCCTCTGCAGCGTGCCACGGCCACCACCGCCACGCCCCGGCGCCCCGAGGAGCTGGAGGGGAGGCCCCAAGGCAGCAACAAGGAGAGGCACGAGCAGGAAAGAGCCCCCCACTCCAAAATGAAGAAGCACGCCAGGAAGGAAGAGCCGGAGAGCAGCACGGATCAGGGCTTGGTGCAGGTGAACTCCACAGAGGCGAGCTCGGCAAGGCCGTCCCAGGAAAGCCTGGAGGAGAATGAGTTCCCCAAGGTGAAGTTCAGCGCAACGACCTCTCCTCCGGTTGCTCTGAAGGACGAGCGCAGCCCGGCCGCCCCAAAGCAGTCCCAGACGCTGTACCGCTACCATCCCGAGGAGGACGGGGACCCCAACTCCATCCACGCCAACCCCAGGCTGCCAGAAGGTAAGAACTGCTCTGCTGTGGGGGTCTGGAGAACTCTTACTCATGATAGCATTGGTGCTCATCCCCTGCTGTGCTGTTGTTGCTGCTGCACGTGGCCTTGAAATCAGGCACGCCACCACCAACCTTCTTCCCTCCCCTCAGGAGGTGCCTTGTGTTTGGTTTCACAGAAACCAAGGTACCATCTCACTGCTGCCCACCTTGCTTTGATTTCACTGACAGTGGATGGGATTTTTCTGGTGTTTAAACTTTAGTTCAGATGATGATTTATTAAGCTCTGGCATTTTTCTTCAGTTACTCGCTTTTAACTTCTGTTGTGATGTTAAAGAAACATCTTCTTCTACAGAGAAGGATTTAATTAGTTATCTCCGGTCACCTACTCAGTGTGATCACATTTGTAGCTTTTGTCTTCTTCTGGGAATGAAGTGAAACAGTTGTGCTTTCCCTTTCTAAATACAAATATTTAGAGCACTTGTAATATTTATCTCATGGTTGAAAGCCTGTCTAAGCTCATTAGTTCAAGAATCTTGAGAGATCTACTCAAATACCCCTGGGCACTAGCAGGGAGGAAAAGGGCTCTCTCTTGCTTTATGGGTTTTTTTTTTTTGGGCTGGGAATTTATGATGTTTATGATCAGCTGTGGCAAGTATACGTATTTCCTCCCTGCCTCTGGGTTCCTCTTGACATCTGCAGGGAAGGTTGATTATCCACTTTCTGCAGTGCTCATTACTGTAATGAATGCAAACCCCATCGCTGTAAATTAGCACACACACAGCTCATGTCTCCAATTCATTTTTCATCAAGTCAAGAGCAGTGCCTCCTCTTTCAAGATGTGGCACAGAATGTTCTCACGAGACTCAGCTGCAGGATGCTGGCAGGAGATCCTGCCGAGTCCCCAGGCAGGGGGATTCCTCCTGGGAGCCCTTAAATCCTGGGCTGTCCAGTCCATCTCCTGGAGTTTAATGCAGATGGGAGGAGGAGAGCAGATCTGGAGCTCAGCCTCCCACCACCAGCAGCACCTGGTTGCTGTTCAAACACAAAGTGTGCCAGGTCCATGGGTGGAGGTGGCAGCTTGATCCTTTTCCTTTGACTTCCCTTTTATTTGCTCCAGCTACCTCAAGCTCTGAGCCCTGCACCAAGGCTGTGTATGATGCATGGGCCTGAGTTAGGACTGACACACAGGAACCTGTTTCCTGGTGTAACTTCAAAGATTTTTTTAATTAAATTGCCTTTTCTTTTTCTTTCAAAAAAGGAAAAAGGGGTGGAGGACCCTGAAATTTTCAATGAGAGGGTTTAAGAAAATCTGTTGGGGTGCAAGTGTTCAGCAGCAGAGCTGAGGACTGGATTTCAGAGTCTGCTTGGGTGATCTGCAATCTGTGATCACCAGGAACTGCTGGGCTGAGACAGGTCTGGTTGGGGCTGGAGGTGTCTGGAGCAGGACGTGATGGATGGCATGTCAGGCACGGATTGTTCAGCTGAGAGGAGCAGCCTTGGGCATCACTGGTGCCATTTTCCCCTCAGCTGAGATACCTGTGATTTCCTTTAAATATTGCAGAGGTAGGAATGAAAAATAACTGTCCCATGGGAGCACAGGAGTCCCTGGCTGGCTGGGGCTGCTGCTGCTCTGCCCCACGGAGCTGCTGCATGCTGCACTGGTGCCACCACTCTGTGTCCACCAGGACAGGCCTGACCTGGCCAGGCAGTCCCTGATCTGCCCCACCTTCCCAGCAGGAATGGTGGTGGAAGATCTCCCCAAGGGTGAGGGGTCTCAGCCCTCCTGCCTGGGGACAGTGGTGTTCCCACTCCTGCTGCTGCTTTAATTGACGTGGTTGTGATTCATGGGAGTAGCTCCATGTGCCTCAAGTAATAAAACACATACATCTTGTGTCTTCAGTGACTCCTGAGCCACTGGTGGAGGGGGAGTGAAGATATCAGTCAGACCTGAAAGAAAAATTAATCTCTCCTACAGATACAGAATGAAAACGTAAATTCTGTGCGTGTACTTCCAACTATAAAATGACAAAATCTACCAGAATTGCCAAATAACTTCGTTTCTCCCTTCAGGAACCATCAGCATGGTGTGAACTACGTCAGTGCCCTGATTTTCAGAGCTGTGGGGCTGTTGGGCTGTTCCCTAAAGAGGCTGCAGTTACTCTGGCAGTGTGCAGGGTTTTGTTGGCCCAGCTCTCAGCAGAGTGCTCTGGGGTACATTTCTGTGACTCCATGGCCATTCTAGATGTATTTTGATGTTTTGTTTAGTGTTTCTTTCCCCCCAGAGTTTAGAGAACTGTGGGAGCTTCCAGAGAGGCTTTCAGCCCAAGTGAGGTGGCTGTTGCATTTGTTCCTCCTGTTCAGCTGCATGCTGGCCCCAGAACTCTGCGGTCCTTGGATCCTGAAGCCCTTGCTTAAAAACTTGGCCTTATTACTTGTGGTTTACATATCTTGCTTTGGTTTGATATGGTTTGATGTAGTGTAGCTGAGTTTTCATTTCCCAAATCTTTGCTGGTTGATACCTAATCTGATGGTGGAAACAAGGGGGAACACTTTGGTGCTCAGGAAAGGTTAATTTTGTGCCTTGGTTTTCTTTCTTCTTTTTAGCATTGTTGTTCCTCTGTGGTGTTGCCCCGTGTCCCATCAGCCAGCTGAGGTGATCCCTGGAGCATCTCCTCTCCCAGACCCTGCTCACTGCCATTGGTTTGGGATTTCCCCCCTCTCCTTTGTGGCTGCCCTGAGCTGTGCTGGAGCAGCCCTTGGCAGGTTTGGGGGTGCTGTGTGTGCCCAGGCCCTGGCTGGTGGCTCCTGGGGGCAGCAGCAGCACCCCCAGCCCCGGGGAGGAGGGTCCCAGAGCTGCTCCTGTGGTTCCCACCTGCCAGGTGGGGGGCAGGCTCAGCTCTGGGGGAGCCCAGGGATGTGCTCCTGCCTCCCCCAGGGATGCTGCCTCCTGCTCAGGGCCTCCAGACCCCCGTGGCAGCCCCAGCATCCCTGCAGGGATGTGCTGCAGGGCAGAGCTCTGGCCAGAGCTGTGGGATGGGGGCTGAGGAGAGCTCCCTGCAGCAGCACACAGGCCCTGTGCAAATGCTGGTTACTCCCTTCCTAAAGGAGCTGTGAGTGCACAGCAGAGGTAATTACTCAGCTGAGGAAGTGTAAATTAAGTGCTTTCACCGTGGAAGGGATGAGATGAATGGAGACTGTTCTCTTTACACAGCCTGTCTGCAAACATTGATCTTGCCCTGTCACTTACTGCAGCAGCAGCAAAGGGGGGCATTCTAATTTCTGCCTATTTCCTCATCCTAAACATGCCCTGATCAGGCCAGGGCTGGCTAAAACATATTTCAAGAACTTAGTGTCACATTCTGTTAGGATTTTCCCAGTTTCTTCCATTCCCCCACACTCTGGCAGTAGAGGCTGCTCCTTGGATGAATGTAACTCAGGTAGCAAGCAGCCTCACTGGGAATGTTTTATGGTTTGCATTCTGTCTTTGGCAGGCTCAGCAGCAGTTTGGGTCTAGCTGGACCTGTCATGTTTCAGAGTGGAGGTGTTTTTTCCACTTAAACTCCACCACAACTGGTGATTTTTTTTTTTTTTTATCGTGCTGGCTTGTAGAGATAAAGATAATTGTTCTGGAGCTGAAGTGAATTGCAGCAATTTGTGAGCTGAGATCAGTGGGTGTGAGAGTGGCATTTATTGCAGGTGAATCCTGGCCAGGCAGGAGGAGGCTCCTGTGAAACTTCTGAGGCTGTAGCTGAGATTTCAAACAACCCATCTGCTGCATCTTTGCTGATTCGGAAACTCCTGGAGAGAGATGACCTTGGATTTCCAAAATGAGGACAAAACAGGTCCATGTGCAGGTCCAGGAGCTGGACTTAGTGATCCTTTTGGTCTCTGCCAGCCTGGACACTCTGATTCTGTGAAAGCAGACCTGCAGTGAGGGTTTGGAAGCATTCCCTGAGCACACCCACCCTTTGTCCCTCTTGCTGCCACCATAAAAAGCACTGGAGGTGGGAGAAGGACCCACCTTGGGGTCCTTCCTTCCTCCTGGCTTGCATGGTCCTTCAGAAACAAACTCTGGTTGCAGTTACTTTGCGTTTTTTTGCTATCAGGTGAAGCATTGTCTCATTTTCACCCAAATTGCCTCAGGCTAATCCTGTGTTCTCTGCTTTGTCCCAGTCCTTTCTGTAGCAGGGAGAAATCAGCTTTGAGCCCTCCAAATAGGATATCTGAGGAATAAAAACCCACCTCAGGGGACTGGTGTGTGAGGAGAAAACGCCTCTGGGCCAGCAGGTGTGAATCAGCAGGAACTGCAGCCTGGGTGACAGTGTCAGTGCTGCTGTTGGAGTTCTGGGGTAGCACCAGTGGGAACAGGGCAGTCTGAGACACTTGCAGAAAGAGGAGGACTAAAAGGCTATCAAATGAAATAGTGTCTGTCTGTTCTGCCAAAAATGGCCTTTGTGCTTCATTAGGCAGCCAGATGCTGGTTTAGGAGGGGAAAAGGAAAGAATTGAACCATTTCTATGAATGAGAACATCCCATGTGTGACACGTGGGGGCTGATTCCCTCCTGGCTGCTGGTGCACAGCCTCCCCCGTCACCCCAGGCGTGGATTTGTGAGCAGAGGCTGCAAGGAAACCCCAGACCTGCCCAAGTGACACAGGAGTGCACTCAGAGTGACTGCTGACAGACTTTGCAATAAACAGCAGCCAGAGGATGCAGTCTGCAGGCACAGCCAGCCAGATGTGACCTGGCTCTCTGCATCCCGTGGCTGCAGCATCAGGGCTGTACCCCTGGAGCAGCCCCCCGTGAGGAATGGGAGCAGGGGTGGGGGCTGCTGGAGCCCCCCAGGGCAGGCAGCAGCAGCAGCTGGGTTCCCAGTGTGCAGCCTGTCCTAGGTGTGCTCTGGGGTCAGCTGCTCTGGGCTGTGTGTCTGGGGATGTCTCTGGACGTGTTGCTGCACGGCTGCTGCTTGCCTGGCTGTGTTCTGGGAGCTGCTCTGGGTCAGATCCTGCTCTTGCTTTTCCAGCTGGCTGGGCTTCAGGGCGCCTCTCAGAGCTGCAGGCTCTGCACTGGGAATGTTATTCTCTGCAGGAATTCCCCCGTGGAGCCCAAGCCCTCCTCACACCCTCCTTCTCCCATTCCTCATGTGCATCTTCCTCCTGAAACAGAGCTGTTAACCACAGGTCCTGAGCCCCTGGCTGCCAGTGCTTCGTGTCAGGCTTTTATGGGGCTGATGGCTCCTTTTCTTAAAGGGTCTTTTAAGCTGTATATTAAACTAGTGGTCTTCAGTTAGAAAACAGTTTAGGTGGTCCTTTTAAAAGGAATATAGTTGAGATGGCCTTTTTAAAATGAATATAGTTTAGATGGTCCTTTTAAAATGAATATAGTTGAGATGACCTTTTAAAAGGAATATAGTTGAGATGATCCTTTTAAAATGAATATAGTTTAGATGGTCCTTTTGAAAGGAATATAGTTGAGATGATCCTGCAAAGATCTGTGCAGTGGTGCAGGCACGAGCCTGGAGTGCAGAATGCCAAGGCTGGGTGCCAGGCTTTGCTAAAAGCTGTGCAGCCTGGCACAGTCAGATGTCTGCCGACTTGTAAGAGCCCAAATAATTTCAGAAACGCTCAGATCTCGAGTTCTGCTCTTTTCAAACCCCAGGACCTGCCAATCTCATAAAGGAAAATGTGTGAGAAGGTGGCTCTCCATCTTCCTGTGTTACTCACAGAATCCAGGTGACAGCTGCTGCCCTGGGTGTGAATCACTGGGGACCCCACAGGCACAGCCTGCAGGGTGGGGCAGTGTGTGTTCCTGCAGCTCCTGCCAGCCTGGCCTCCATCAATACCCCCTGAGGGGCTCAGTTCTTGTCCCACACAGCTCTGGGGTGACACTGAGGTGAGGTGAGGTGCAGTCAGACCTCCCTGTGCTGATGGTACCTTACACCCCGGGCTGCTGCTGCAGCACAGGGATTGCTCACACAGCTGGCTGGGATGGCCTGGACAAGGAAATCCATTGTGTTCCCAGCTGGGAATGTGCAGAGGGTGGCTGAAAGGGGAACGGGATGGAGCATTGACACCTGGCTGGGGAGAGAGAGCCAGCCCCCTGCAGCACACAGCCAGGATCTGAATTCCTGATCCAGATTTTGTGAGACAATAACCTGCCCGGGACAGGCTTTCCACCCACACAGGGGGCTTGTCACACATTTAAATCTCAGATTGGTGCTTGTCACACATTTAAATCTCAGATTGGTGCTGTAATACAACTGGAGGTGGGCACCCAGCCTAGGACAGCTTTGAAACCCCATCCCATGTACCTGTTCTGTAGAGGTAAAAATCAGTATTTATGCCAAGTCAGCTCCAGCCATGGTTTGCACCGAGAACACTGGATCTCAGTGCTGAAACTCAAACATGCTGCTGACAAAGTATGGAAATCAGGTGGGAGTTTCCTCGTATAAATTAATTACCCACTCGAACAGACGAGGCTGCTGGGCTCACCAGGTCTCTCGAGGGGACTCCATTTGCTGGTTATTTATAGTGAGTATCTGAGTGTATTTTTTTGGTATGCATCACTGATACTCCTTCAGAAAACAGAATTGCAATGAGACTCCTTTGCAGTAATGTGTCTGCTGTTCTAATCGATCACCCAGGAATTAAAGCCCACTCTCAATACAGCTCCTTGTTAGAGAAAGGAAAGTGTAAGGAGTAACTCCTGATCCAGATTTTGTGAGACAATAACCTTTTGAACAGTTTCAAATATGTAGGCCAAATAAACGTGGCTTTCTAGCACATGCTTACTCATGAAAGGATTTGTAATTTCATTACCCCGGGCCTCACAGCGAGCAGTTTCTCTTACCTCTCAGGGATTCTTGGGTAACACGCCAGCAAGTAATTGGAATTTTATAAAGATCCCCTTATGAGTGAGCAGGTTTTATGTTTTCTTGACTCTTCCCAGACTGTGCTGTGCCTGAGATGATCAGTTCCTTTCCAAAGCCACCAGAAAGTCCTAAATCGCCACCCCAAAGCACCAGGGGTGTTCACACTCAGCCAGGGGCTGGGAGAGGGACAGGAGAAAGAAGTGCTTGTGCTGTATTTAGGGCCAGCAAGCCTCCTGTGTGCTTCTTCCCCCTCCCTGCCTTTTCCAGGGAGCTGCAGAGCCCCCCAGGAGGTTCCAGCACACAAAGCTTGCTGGGGTGGGGAGGAGAATTCCCTGGAAAGCAAACCCTGAGGAGCAGGGCACGCCCGGTGCTGGGGCTGAGCGGGGAGAGCAGAGCCGAGGCTGCAGGGGAGTGGTGTCAGACCTGTCTGCCCAGACCTGTCTGCAGGGGAGTGGTGTCAGACCTGTCTGCTCTGGTGCCCAGCCCTGTCTGCCCTGGTGCCCAGCCCTGTCTGCTCTGGTGCCCAGCCCTGTCTGCCCTGGTGTCCAGCCCTGTCTGCCCTGGTGCCCAGTCCTGTCTGCTGTGGTGCCCAGACCTGGCTGCTCTGTCATTCCAGCCCTGTCTGCCCTGGTGCCCAGGCCTGTCTGCTCTGGTGTCCAGCCCTGTCTGCCCTGGTGCCCAGCCCTGTCTGCCCTGGTGTCCAGCCCTGTCTGCCCTGGTGCCCAGACCTGGCTGCCCTGGTGTCCAGTCCTGTCTGCTCTGGTGCCCAGCCCTGTCTGCCCTGGTGTCCAGCCCTGTCTGCCCTGGTGTCCAGCCCTGTCTGCCCTGGTGCCCAGCCCTGTCTGCCCTGGTGTCCAGACCTGTCTGCCCTGGTGCCCAGTCCTGTCTGCTCTGGTGTCCAGCCCTGTCTGCCCTGGTGCCCAGACCAGGCTGCTCTGTCATTCCAGCCCTGTCTGCCCTGGTGCCCAGCCCTGTCTGCCCTGGTGCCCAGCCCTGTCTGCCCTGGTGTCAGACCTGGCTGCTCTGTCATTCCAGAACTGAACTCCATGGCTGTGAAATGAGTCCCTGAACACATCTCTCTGTGATGCAGATGGAGCCCATATAATGGTATTTAGTGGTGGTTTCTTGTGGTTCTCTCCGTGAGGTTCAGGGGCTCTTTGGCAGGACAAGCAGCTCTCAGCGAGTTTAATTGTGTTTAAGGAGCCTTTTGTTTTTCTTTCTTTTACTTCTGATAATGGCTGTGAGAAATCACTGGGAGGAAGACTTGGATCAGAGTGTGGGGGCAGTGCCTGGTGGCACGGAGAGCTGCACACCCATCCCCTCCCATCCCTGCCAGGAGCTCCCAGGGCTTGCCTACCAAGCTTCCAGCTGATGGCTTTAAAGCTTTTAAACCGACTGCAATTCTGCAGCTATGTCTATAAAACCCCTTGTTTATGGCCCATGAGCAGCTGAGGATTAATACAGCTCTCCCTCTTATCCAAGAATCCTTCCTCTGCAATGTTCATTAATTTTCCTGGTGTTGGAATTGCCTTGCGTGGAATTACGGGTGGTTTTCATTTCCAGAGTCAAACCTACAGTGTTCTAGCCAAGTGGTTTTGTAAGAGATTCACTCTGAGGAACTGTTTTCATTGAAGATAGCATACACTTAAGTAATGTCTCGTAGTAATGATAAAATTGGTACTTTTCCTGGTTCTGGATCAAAGTTGATAAGAGTTGTCTGAACTCATGGCACTGAAATCAAAAGAAAAGCATAGTG
Organism: Phylloscopus whistleri; assembly: GCA_017589585.1. Lineage (NCBI taxonomy): Eukaryota > Metazoa > Chordata > Aves > Passeriformes > Phylloscopidae > Phylloscopus > Phylloscopus whistleri. The sequence continues at coordinate 11,709 of JADMLD010000265.1, forward strand.
GCCATCAGGGATGGCTGGCTTAGCATTAGAAAGTTCCATAAATGCTGAATTTCAGTCAGTTTGGATTGACTGTGGTGGTTTTGCTGGTGGAAGATAAATACAGAGACTTTCCAGAATCTTGTGCTGTGGTGTCAGAAGTTTGGGACGATGCTTTAAAGTGATGAATGTGCTCTGCACGTGTTCCTGAAGCACAGACTTCTGCCTCGCTCAGCCTGTGGCCCTGGGAGAGTTTTCCTGGTGGTGGCTGTGCTCTGTCTCCCTCATCCTTGGCCCCTGGGGACAGGAGGAGCAGGTTTGTGTTGCAATAGAACAGGAAAGAATGACACCCACACACTGAGATGTCCAAGGCAAAAAGGAGCAGTTTATTTACAGACCTCGACATTTACAGAATTCCAGCAGTGACCATGGATTGGAGGAAGAAAATTGTCATCTCCAACCACACTGGTCAACCCAACAGCCCATCAATTCTCTCCTCCTCCAGAAAGGAATGCAAAACAATCATTGTTTGCATGAAAAGTGCCTGAGAAACTCCACCAGGAAAGTAAAACATCAGAAGGCTGTAAGAGCAGGGACAGGTTTGTGCTGTGGCCAAGAACAGGTCCTGGGACCTCGCTGGGCTCTCTCTGCCTTGGTACCAGGGGAAGCTGACCCACTGAGATGGAAAAAGAACTGCAGTGCTGCTTTTGCTGCTCTTGAGGAGTGTAAGCAGCCAGGTAAAAGCAGCAGGAGCTTTGGGAGGCGGCCGGTGGCGTTTGCTCTACGGTGTGAATGATGTGGCATGCGGGGAGATCGAGGTTAGCACCGCAGGGCTGGGGCTGAGCACCCCCTCCGGTGCCAAGAGCCAGAGCATCAGCAGCACTGCGGTTTGTCCGCACCCCTCAGCACCGCCCCGACCTTCACGGGGCAGCACCGACATCTCCTCTGGTGTGGGGAACGGAGTTACACAGCTCTGAAACCTGACCCTGCTGGTTCAGGGAGAGCCTGGCCTGTTATTCAGCTTTTAAACGGAGTCTATGATGTTTCTCGACAAAAGGCTGTGGAGGTCAGAGCCTGTCTTGTCAATGCCATGTTAACCCCGTTCGTTCCAGTGAGGTATGCACTCGGTTTAGCTCTACTGCTCCTCTGATGTTGCTTTGAGATGGAGAAATGCAATGCTGTCTTTGAGAAAGGGCTCCTTGCATCTCACATGGGCATCCAGCTCTGCTTCACAAGGCTTCCTTTGCAGTAACAAAGCACTTACTTGTTTGTTTTGGGTTTTGGATTCAAATTCCTCTCCCAGAATTTACAGTTAATCTGCAGTAAACAAACACCTTATAAACCCAAGACTGCTATAGAAATACATGATGATAGCCATTTGTCTCTTTTGTTGGTAAATTCCCCAAAGTGACTCTGCAGAATGGAGGTTTATGGCCACACAAATGATAAAATTCATACTTTTCCTGGTTCTGAACTTTCAGTTCTTCTACAAGAAGAACTTACAGTTAATCTACAGTAAACAAACACCTTATAAACCAGAGATTGCTATAGAAATACATGATGATAGCCATTTGTCTCTTTTGTTGGTAAATTCCCCAAAGTGACTCTGCAGAATGGAGGTTTATGGCCACACAAATGATAAAATTCATACTTTTCCTGCTTCTGAACTTACAGTTCTTCTATAGGAAGAACTTACAGTTAATCTACAGTAAACAAACACCTTATAAACCAGAGATTGCTATAGAAATACATGATGATAGCCATTTGTCTCTCCTGTTGGTAAATTCCCCAAAGTGACTCTGCAGAGTGGAGGTTTATGGCCACGCAGTGATAGCACTGAGCCCCGGGCACCACACGGTGCTGAGGGTCACAAATGAGCTCCTCTTCCCAGGACAGGCAGGAAGGGACTTGATCCTGCTCATCCAGCATCACCAGACACATTCCTCTGGGAAAGAAGAGCTGGTGTTGATTGATGAATGTGCTTCCCCCACCCTCGCCGGGGTCACAGAGCTGGGATTCTCACTGCTCTGTTTCAGATGTGGCACAGACAGCTCCAGGCTCCCACAGAAAGTTAATCATGCACTTGAACATAAATATCTGGGCTGTGGTCAGTTCTGTGCCATATGGTCAGTTCTAAACCCAGAGGAATTGCAGAGTTTCTGAGCGTTTAGCATGAGAATTGTCCTTGGGTGGTGCATTCACAGCAGCTCAGAATGCTGCTTGTCTTGGAGCAAGTCTTGGCTTAGTTTGGTGTAGTCCTGGGACTAGAGAAGAAATCTTCACAGCACTTTCCTGTTTGCTATTTTAATGCCAAGAAATACATGTCTATTGATTCTATTATGTCTATGTCTATACATAATAGAATCAAAGAGTCAATAAGGTTAGAAAAGACCTCAGAGATGATCAGGTCCCAGCTTGCTCTCTCTCTCACTCTCCTGCAGGGCTGAGGAGGAGTCCCTGTCCTGGAGGGACACCAGGCTGCTGCTGTGATTGATTCTGCTGCCCAGGGTGAAGCAGGGAGCTTTGCTAACCCCTCTGGTTTGTTTTGAGATGGAATTGTTTGAGGTGGAATGGCTGTTTGCTGCCACCTTGCTGAGATTTCCCTTTGGCTGCTGGAATCTGCTCCAGACTCAGAACCTGAAAGCTGCCAAGGCTCATGGCAAGTGAGAGGAGCAAGTGTTGGTGCAGCTCAGGAGAAGGCAGGCTGGCAGTGGGTTTGAGGATGTTTTTGGTGCAGCAGCCCATGGCACTCAGCGTGGGGTGTGTGTTGTGCATTCTCCCAGGGATGAAAAACAGATTATCTGCTCTCCAAAGCTGTCCTCTCTCTGCTACTCCATCAGTTGTAGTGCACAGGGCAGGTTTGTTTGGTCCTGCCTCTCATGGGGAGGAGAAGGTGAAGTTTAACCTTTATCTAGTATCAGTATTTATCAGAATCTGGGTGTAATTGAGAGCAGGTGGCTCCATGTGGGCTCCCTTAGCCCAGCTGAGGGCCCTGCAGCTGGGGGAGCCAGGAGAAGGCTGTGCCCTCCTGGAGGGGTGTGCAGCCTGGGCTCTGGGACAGGAGTTGGTGTTCAGCACAGACATGGATGGGAAATACAGCCAACACTGATGGGCTGTGTGTGGGACTGATGGGTATCAAATGCCTTCAAAAAGGTGCAGAGGAGCTTCCAGTGTGTGCTGAGGCTGGAAATGCCTTTATCTTGTTCACCCTCTTTTCTTATTCCCTGGCAGTAAGACTGGGTTGTTAACATCCAAACTGCTGAGCAACTTTTAACTACTTGTGTGGACTAAAAATCCACCTCTGTCAGATGCTAGAACAGCTCCTAACACGTTCTTTGAGTGAGTCTGTCAAGCAGGGGAGAGCTCAGTCCTGCAGCAGTTATGGGAGAGCTCAGTCCTGCAGCAGTTATGGGAGAGCTCAGTCCTGCAGCAGTTATGGCTGTTGCCACAGTTTCTGTCATTGAAGGTAAAACCTTTGTGAGCAGGGGTTGAGAAGTGGCAGAGGTGCTGCACAGGTGTGTGTGTGGTGCTGTGGGGATGCCTCACTGTGAGTGAGCACTTGGCACACAGGCAGATGGAAATTCCTGCACATCCCCTTGGAAGCGTGGTGCTGCAGAGCCCCAGGGGTTTGGTCACTGCAGGTCACCAGGGCAGGTGTCCCCAGTGAAACAGGGAGCCTGTGCTTGGGGACCAAGCTGAGCTGAGCCCCAGGGCTCAGGAAATCCTCCAGGTGATGCAATGTAGGGCCTGGTTTGCACAGCAAACACAGCAGAGCAAATGCAGTTGTGACTGTAGCATGATAACAGGGATGTGCAGACAGACTGCACCTGGCTCCTCACCTGGCCTGGGTTTGCCTTCCCTAACTGCCAGCCATGCAAATGGATTAACTGGACAGAGTTCTGCCTTTTGTAGCCAGTCCTGTTCAGGAAAAGGAAGAGTGTTAACCTGGTGTGAGGTTAAAGCTGCTTGTCAGGTGTTGTGCTTGTAAAGGAGATGAATAAACTCTGCCCTCCCCACCCCAAACCCAGAGATGACCCCAAAGGCAGAGGGGCAGAGCTGCCCTCCCCACCCCAAACCCACAGATGACCCCAGAGACCCCCAAAGGCAGAGGGACAGGTTATTATCTCAAAATGAGGCATTTCCAGAGTCAGCTGCAATTGTCCCAAAACATCCATCCAAAGGGAGCACAGGGAGAAACATTCCCAGCTCCCTCAAGTGGGGCTCTCCTCTGTGATAACCAAACCCTTGAAAAGACCATTCATTCATTTCACCAAAACATTTCCCACACTATTTGCAGAGTTGTTGTTTTTTTTTTTTTCCACTGACAGGAGATGAAAGGTTTCGTTGCCTTATCTGTAATCAGACACGCATTTGCTACACATTCCTGGGACAAATAAAGCAAATTTACCTTAATAGGGTGCTCTCATCCAGCTGAACTACTTTAAATTTGCTGCTGCTTTGCTGCACAGTAACATTTCACAAATGAAAACCAAACCCAGTGCCAGGAAAGCAGCATTCCAAGGCAGTTTTTCCAGCTCTACAGACCTCCCGGGGCAAAAAGAGCAGGAAAGCCTTTTCAGCATGAAGGGTTTTTCCCTTCCCAGTCTCCAGGCCCAAGCAAAGCCTTGCTGGAGCTGCCTGGTGAGGTCAGAGCCATCCAGGCACCCCCATCCTGGGCTGGATCCCTGCAGCCCCTCCAAGGCTGGCTGTGCAGGACACACTCCAGGCTTGGGCCAGACCTCTCTTCTCAATTCAGACAAGTCTCTGTGGCAACTGTGGGGCTGTTTTAAACCATCCCTGCTCAGCCACCTCCAGGATGAATGTTAAATAGACAAAAACCAACCCCAGGCTGCCCCATCAGGTTCTCCTCTAAGAGCCCAGGGTGTGTGACAGAGCAGGACACTGCTGGCTGCTCCTCTCCCCTCTCCTGCAGGACATTCCAGCAAGGCTTCCGTGGCCCTCTGCAGTGACTTCTGGGGGTCTCAGCAAGAGAAATGCCTTGCTTTGGCTCCCACCCCCTCCCCTGCCTGCTTCCTCTTCGGTTCTTCCTTGATACAGCAACCTCATGTGCTCCAGGTGCACCCAGGAGAACAGACCCTGCTGGGAAAGGTGTTCCCAAATCTGCTGGGAAAGGTGTTCCAGTCCCTTGAATTTGGCTCTCCTTTAATTTTGTAGGTGATGTCCAAGGCACACATCGGGAGGGCAGCTCTGTCCTTCTCTTTGGGGTCATCTCTGGGTTTGGGGTGGGAGGGCAGCTCTGTCCCTCTGCCTTTGGGGAAATCTGTGGGTTTGGGGTGGGAGGGCAGCTCTGCAGTGCTGGCTGAGGGTGATGGAGAGGCAGGACCCTGACTGAGCAGTGCCCCCTTAGCACTGTGCCACGTTTCCTCCCCAGTTTCTCTCCCTGCAGGTGGTAGAAAATCAATGTTTCATTACTTGTGGGCTGTGGACAGCACCAGCCCCCTTGAACTGTTCACAGCTCTGGATGAGGCTGGGGCTGGATATCCTTTGAGGTTCAGTCCTTCTCAACATCTGTGGGAGATTTTATAGTGCTGGTTTATTTTTTACACCATGTGCTGGGATAATTGTTTGTTCCCCAAGAGCTTTTAAACCCCCAAACCCTGCTCATCCCATCCCATCTGCTGAACCCCATTCATGCCATTCAGCTCCCAGCCTGTGAAAGGCCCCATCAAGAGGCTGGGAAGCTGGGGGAGTTCAGAACTGGGCAGAAAATCAGATCCAAGGTGGAGCTGGAGTTCCAGACTGGCTGGGATAAAGGAATTCTATCCAGCAAGCATCACTTGAATAAAACATTAATTTCCCATTATAAAACATGATGCTGCTGTGATAATGGTTCCTGTTTTGAGTAACCCTCATTTCCTGGTGTCTCTGGTGACTCATCCCAGCAGAGCTCTCATCCATCCTGCTCTGCAGATGCTCCCAAGCTGTGTGTCCCCCTCTGACTCAGCTCCTGGGGGCCAGCAGCTCCCCGTGGCTGTGGAGCTGTGGCAGTGTTTGCCTGCAGAGCACCCCAGCCTCCCTCCAGCCCAGAAATGGCTGCTGCTCCTGGCTCTGCTTTTAAATTCATCTCCAGTTTTTAGCAAGCTTTTGGTCAAAAATTCCCATTTCCAGTTTTCAGGTTGTCTCAAGGCTTGAATGTGGAGCTGGGAAGCCCAGACTGCAGAGATGTCCCTGTGTGTGTGTGAGAGGAACCAATCCTTCCTCCTTCCAGGTTTGCAGGGAGCAAAAATGCATGAAGCCTTCCCAAGGTGATGTGTGCCTCCTACAGCTTTAATTAAACTCAATTAAAGGGGTTAAAAGTGATGAGGTGCAAGGGTCTGAATGGAGGCTGTGCCTCGGCTGCCACCTCTGGAGCCAGGACTGAGCTGCTGCTGAGGTTTGGAGGTAAATATAAAGTTTGGAGGTAAATATAAAGTTTGGAGGTAAATATAAAGTTTGTAGATAAGTATAAAGTTTGGAGGTAAATATAAAGATTGTAGGTAAATATAAAGTTTGCAGGTAAATATAAAGTTTGCAGGTAAATATGGAGTTTGCAGGTAAATATAAAGTCTGTAAGTAAATACAAAGTTTGGAGGTAAACATAAAGTTTGTAGGTAAATACAAAGTTTGGAGATAAAGTTTGTAGATAAATATGAAGTTTGGAGGTAAATATAAAGTTTGTAGATAAATATAAAGTTTGCAGGTAAATATAAAGTTTAAGAAGGCTGATGGCTGGGTGGTGAGCTGAGCAACAAAAGCACAGGATTGAAAGGAAATTTGTTGGAGCTGGGAGGGCTGCAGTGCTCTGAGGTGCCACAGGGTCCATGCAGAATGTTCCACGTGTGAACTCACAGCCCCCAGAGCTGGGGCAGGGCTGGAGTGGCACCTGTGGGGCCAGGGGAGGTGTTTGCCAGCCCTGGGGGCACAGCAGAGCCTCTCCTGGCTCTCTTTGCCACTTGGGCTCAAGGAGAGGAGGGTGCAGCTGTTCCCAGCTGTAACTCCCACCACAATTACCTGGCCATAAATGGATTTTTAACTCTTCCCTCTGCTCTTTGTCTTGCTGCTGGAGGTGAGGTTTGGGCTGGAGGTTCCTTCTCCAGCTCCTGGGTGGTGCTGAGGCGTGCAGGGGAGTTTCCTTTCCTTCCTGCAGTCAGCCTCACCCTGCTGTGAGCAGATGGCACCTGGTGTTGACTGCAGGGTGCCCTGCAGGGAGTGTGGCAGTGGCTGTGCTGCTCTGGGGCTCTCACTGCTCAGGCTGAGCCCAGGGGTTGGCACTGCCATGGGGCACTGCCCTCCTGTCACCCCAGGTGGTACCTGGGACTCCCTGCAGCACAGCCTCCTCACTTTTAATTGACTTCCCCACTTGCTCCTGGCAGTTATTTGAGCTCCTGAGCTCACATCTGGGTAGAATTTTCCTTTCTGTGCTGAGAGCAGTTCTGGTATTAAAGCTGCACACGGATGAGAGTTTTCACTGAATGAATGATGACAGAGAGGGACTCCTGGGACAGTGCCACGCTTCATACAGCTCCTGGGACAGATTGTCATGGGGTGGTTACCTCAGCTGTCAGTCTGGCAGGATTACATAACACTTCTAAATTATCTCCTTTCCCGTGGCCAACAAATGATTCAGCCCCGTTGCATATTGTATTACCTCGAGCTCTTGGTATTTATTACACATGCACTCAGGAAAACAAGAGGCTGAGGCTTGCAGAGATTTATTTAGCAGCACTGAAGAGGTCTCTGTTTGCTGTAGTAATTCGGTTCATCGGGATGAGGAATTTATTCCTGAATTGCCTCCTAATGAGCAGATAAGCAGGTTTCCCTATCACCCTAAAGCTGTGGGGTGTCACTTCAGGGCTTTGTTTTCACAAATGGAAGTTGTTATCTCCTGGGTAGGTGTCAGCCTGCTGTGGGAGTTTCTGCTGGTTCTGGTGGTGCTTGAGTTTAAACACCCCAGCTGAAAGAAGGATAAGAACCTTTCCCTTTGGAAATGCTTCTCTGTGTATTTGGTGCTTGGTGGAATTCATGCAGCCAGAACGAGCCCCAAATGATCTTCAGTTCTATGGATAGTGACTCCTTTCTTGGGCAGATCGTGATGGGACAGGGGGAAATGCTGTTTAACTCCAAGGGAGCAGGTTTAGATTGGATATTGGGAAAAAACTGTTCCCTGTTAGGAGATGCCTTATGACACTGTGATGCCTGGACTGGGGAGGGCCAAGGCAAACAGGCATTTTTCTGTGACAAGGATTTATGTGACTGAGAGGGTGAGCAAGGTGGTGTTTCTGTGTGGGGATGAAAGTGCTTTATTCACTGCTGAACTAGCTGGGATTTAACTCAGTGCTGCTGCAACACTGCCTGTGTGCAGCTGGGGCTGCCTGGAAAGAAGGGAGGGAGCTGAGCAGGGCTGCAGGAGGGGAATTCAGCACCTGAGCAGGGCTGCAGGAGGGGAATTCAGCACCTGGGCAGGGCTGCAGGAGGGGAATTCAGCACCTGGGCAGGGCTGCAGGAGGGGAATTCAGCACCTGGGCTCTCTCAGTGCCTCAGTGATGTGTGATGTGTGCCTCCTGCAGCTTTAATTAAACTTAATTAAAGGGGTTAAAAGTGATGAGGTGCAAGGGTCTGAATGGAGGCTGTGCCTCAGCTGCCACCTCTGGAACCAGGGCTGAGCTGCTGCTGAGGTTTGGAGGTAAATATAAAGTTTGGAGGTAAGTATAAAGCTTGAGAAGGCTGATGGCTGGGTGGTGAGCTGAGCAACAAAAGCACAGGTCAGAGAGTGTCACCTGCATTCTGGAGGAAACAGCCTCGAGTGGCACCAGGGGAGGTTTGGGTTTGATAAAAGGAAAAATCTCTTCATAGAAAGAGTTGTCAGGCGTGGGCAGGGGCTGCCCAGGGCAGTGGGGAGTCAGGGTCCCTGAAGGTGGCACCTGGTGGGGGCTGGATTCATGGTGAGCAGCCTGGGGCTCACCCCTGGGCTTTCCCAACCTGAACGATGCCCTGATGCCTTCAGCCAGAGCCTGGAAACTTCCCTGTGGGATGGGATTTCAGAGGCAGGAGAGCTGGTGCTCCTGCTGCAGGCTCTGAGCTGAGCTCAGGGCGTGACACTGGGGGTTGTTCTAGGGATGTGCAGCTCTGTGGGGCACTGCTCTTTGACACGAGCCTCCCCTCCCTGGGCTGGCAGGGGCCGGCCTTGTGGCACCAGGGCTGGCAGGCATCACCAGGCTGGCACTGCCTGCAGGACCAGGGGTCTGCCCTCCTGCAGGGTGAGGGATCTGCTCTCCCCAGTAGCTGTGGAACAGCAGCTCAGGGTTCCTGGCACTTGGGAGAGCACTCTGAGCACTGCTCCTGGCTGAAAGCAGAACCCCTGCTGGGTCAGGATGTGCACAGAGCTTTGGGGCTGAGAAAGGCAGGCTGGGGGAGAAATGTAGCATCAGTAGTGGTGGCATTGCTGGGTGGTTCTTTTGTGTCCTGACTTGGAGGGAAATGGATTGGTTTGGGGTTGGTTGTTGTTGGTTTGGTTTTTTTTTTCTTTCTTTGTTTGAGGTGTTTTGTTTTGTTTGTGGTGTTGTTGTTTGGGTTTTTTTTTTTTTGTTTTTTTGAGATTTTCTGAAGAGGTGCAGGCAAAGAGAGAGCATTTGAGGGGGAGATAAGGAAAAGAGGTCAAGAAAAACAGGGGAAATGTGTGCAGGTAGGAAGGGGAGAAGCCTAAGGGGCTCTGGAGAGGAAAAGCAGCAGTGAAACCGGGAAACCCTCCAGGGTGGGAGCTGCAGGACTCCAGCTGGACACAGATGACACTGCAGAGCTGCTGTGGTTCCCCCTGTCTGTCCCAGCAGCTGGGCCACTGCTGCTTTGGGCACTGTGGGGCCATCCCTGTGTGACAGCCCTGCCCCTGCAATCTGCCTCACACAGGAGATTAAAGAGGGGGGTCCTGACCTGGGACGTGTGGGTGGCACTTTTCTGGTACTGAAAATGGAATATTGGTGTTTTTCAGCAGAGCTTTTGTAACAAACTGCCTAGAAAGCTGCTGCTCCCAGGAGGGTTTGTGCTGCCTTTTGCCAGCTAGCCAATCTTTCATTGTAATGTGGCTGCAGCACATTTTGCTTGGATTTGTAAACAAACAACTCCTCCCCAGAGCAGCCCGGCCAGTGCACTCTGTTGGTGGTCCTGAGCCTGGCTGGGGAGTGCAGCTCGGAGCTCTTGTCCCACAGCCCTGGAGCTGCCCCTGGCCTGGCAGCCTCAGCCTTCAGCTCTGCTGCTGCTGCAGAGGAACCTTCTGAAACCTCCTCCCATGACCTGGTGCTGGGCACCAGAGCCCTGGGGACACTCAGGGCTCAGAAATCTTCATCTTATCCATGGCAAGGAGTGGAAATCCCTCAAATCAAAGTGCATCTCAGAGACCTGCAGCTTGTGCTGCTGGGGTCAGTGGCCCTCCAGAAGGACAGTGTGTTGGAAACGTTGAGGTTTTACTTGACACTTTTGTAAGGAATCACCTGTGTGATGTGAGCAGGGGTTTGGTTTGCAGACAGGCAGGGCTCTGTGTGGATGCTCTGTTCTCACCACACACATTTCACCTTCCCTCCAGCCCTCATCTTCCTCCTCACTGCAGGTTGGCTTCAGTAGCAGTGCTGGCAGTACTGCAGCAGTGCCATCCACCCTGAGGAACACAGGCAGGAGGGACTTGTGCTGCTTTTAACTAGGGACACAGACCTGAAACAAACCCTAGGAACTCAGTGTGGGATCTGATCTTTGTCAGGGAGGAAGGACCTGGGGGATGAACAGCTCCTGTGAATTGTTTCTCTGGTTGCTGTGGGGTCTCACCGAGCTGCCCTGTGACAGCCTGGGCTGGGGGCAAAGTCTGGAGTGGGACTGGGCAGAATGTGTCGCCCAATCCCTGCTGTGTGAAACCACAGCAACAGCACCGAACAAGGTGCTTCATTTAGAGTTAAAAACTCCATTTGCCGAATTTCTGCCCCAAACCATTGCTTGCTTAGGGAACTAAACCCCCTTGTTTCCAAGCATCTGTGGTTCTGAGGCACGCTGCACGGCAAAGGAGAGATTTCCTGCTGTGCTTCCTGCTGGGGCTGCTAAAATTCCTGCTGGAACAATCTAAACATCATTGTCAGCCCATTCAAATTAGTATTTCCTCCTACTTTTGTAAGGGATAAAAGGAGGTTTGTTTCGTTGCTGTTGATTTAAGTGCCCCACTGAAATTCCTTCACAACAACTGCTCTGGCACGGGGTGCTCCCTGGGGAGTTTGAACCTCCTTGGGGTTACTGCAGGCAGGCAGAACTGGGGGCCATCAGCTCTTCCAGCCTGTCATTAATCCAGGAAATGCCCCGGGCCACAATCAGTGCTGCTGAAATTCCTGCCCAAACCCTGATTACAAAACTCCATCAAGGAAAGCCTGAGGAAATGAGAGATCTCTTCAGAACATCATCAGCAAATAAAGGAACAATGTAATTTATGGTTATAAACCTGACAAGGGCTAGCAGGGAATCCTGGAGGGCTCCCAGATAAGGAGATGGAGCTCTACAGCAACTCTTCTGTTCAGTTTAAGTGTCCCTGCTCGATAATTAGAAACTCAATGAAACTGGAGGTGTTTCCTTCCTCTGCTGTTCAGAATCTTTTTGTCAACAGTCCCCAAACAGAGCTGGAGGGCACAAACTTGGTCAGGAGCACTCCTGGGGCTGTTCAGGCCACTGGCTGCTGCTGTCATGGCATTTTTGCTGTTCTTACCTTCTCCAGGTGTGCCTGGCTGCTGTTGTGTCATTTTCTGTGTTCTTACCTTCTCCAGGTGTGCCTGGCTGGAGCTGTGGCTGGCCCTGTGCTGAGCAGTGTGGCACAGAAACAAGCTGTGTTAGTGTGGCACAGAAACAAGCTGTGTTAGTGTGGCACAGAAACAAGCTGTGTTGGTGTGGCACAGAAACAAGCTGTGTTAGTGTGGCACAGAAACAAGCTGTGTTAGTGTGGCACAGAAACAAGCTGTGTTGGTGTGGCACAGCAAACCAGCTGACAGCAGCAGCTGGGGCTGAGTCAGGGGGTGAATCTGCCCCGTGTTTGCAGTGATGCTCTGGACAGGGATGCACTCTCAGTTCACTCCTCTGGTGAATTTTACAGTTTTTCTACGTTGGATGACTTGGTCATGCAGAAAATGAAAACCTTGGATTTTTTTTTCCCCTAGACTGATTTGAGGCTCTTTGTGTGAACAATTTCTGAGTGGGTTCTCCTGGAGGGCAGCTGAGGCTGTGAATTTTTAGCCTGTGCTGCATGTGTTGAAGTGGTGGAAGCAGACTGAGCACTGGGCAGGTGCTGGGGGTTTTCTTTTCACTTGCCAGTTACCAAACTCAAAACCCAAAACTCAAAACTGAAGGCTCACAACAGCAGCCTGAAGGATGTTTGGCCTTTGGGGTGAGCTTTGTAGAGCATCCAGGAGCAGTTCCCTGTGCCCTGCTAGCCCTGCCAGGCTGGGCACAGTGCAGCCCAGCACATCAGGTGTGGTTCAGGTGGAAATGTGCAGTCCTCCTTCAGGCTTTAAACAAAAACACCATTCCCATGTGCTGGGTGTGAGAATGAATGAGGTATTTAAATGGATTGCATGATTGAAGTGTGCCTAGTGGTTTCTAAAATGGCACAGTAGCTTGGCTTGTCCTTGTTCAACACTCCCAGTCCAAAACAAAGACCTTTTTCACTGTTAAACCTCTAAAATTTAAAGCAGAAACGTGTGTTAATGGATGGCTGTCCCTGAACTGGCAGTGTGTGGGTGTGAGGGGGTAATGGTGAAATTAATGTGAGTTTTTCTGTAGATAAACACTCAGAAGTAAGGGGAGCATGTGAGCTCAATGAGGGCCTTACACACACCTCTGTTTGTTTGTTTGCCTTTCTGTTTTTTAAGAAGAAGGAATATTGTTTTGTAATTTAGTTGCCATTACAAGCTCAGTTTGTAACTGGTGAAGAACATCCTGGAAGTGCTTGGCAGATCCAGTGATCCTGCCTGGTTTTCCCAAGTGCTCTGAGGGGCAGTCCCTGACTACATTCCCTGATAAACACTGTTCCTCTTGATTTTAACTTCAAAATTAAACAGGCCTGGTGGAAATGCTTTGAAGAAAGGAGCCTACCTAGCCACAAAACAGATCGTGCAAAGAGCTTGCTCTCCCCAAGATAAAATTCTTCAAGCAGGAATTACAGGGGTAATCGGAACCAGGCTTCCCAAAGCCTCAGCTCTTTTGAAAGTTAATAGCCAGCAGAAATATTCTCTGTGCAGTATCTGGGGAAGGAGGGCTGAGGGGGAACACACAGCCAGGCCTGTGCTGAAGGGCAAGAAACGTTCTGCCTGCTCTGAGTTATTGTGGTAACTGATGGAAGGATGATTGTGCCTGGGCTGTTCTGCTGCAAACTCCGTGGCAGGAGGAGGCAGCAAAACGAGACCTATTTTGAAAGGGCAGGAAGAGGAATTGCTTGGGTTTGGAGCTGGTGAAAAGGGTTAAAGAATTTATTTAGTTGTCCCCCCCTTCCTTCTTTCAACCTGGATCTAATAAAGGATGCTGTCATGGAAACGTTAAAGACCAAACATCTCTGAATTATCTGGCCTCTGCCACAGGTAATACAAGTTTTGACTTACAAGGATTATCCAGGGCTGAAGCCAGAGGGAGTATAAGGTTGCTGTTCATTCACACTTTGAACAAAATCTGCCAAACAAGGCTGGCTGAGGCTGTGTTGATGTGTGTGTCTCCATTGTATGGTGCAGAGTAAAACGAATTCAGCTTGGGTTATCCAGTGTTTCACTGTGCCTTGGGGCAGACACGACTCTCTGTGTTTTGCCAAGCCAGCCAGCATCAGGAATTCATGAAAAAAGAATAATGCAGGAAACAGAATGTTTTCAGGTTGAAATAGAAAGCAGATGCTTCCTGAGGAGTGAAGGCAATAGAACAGGAACTTGTCCTGGGTGAGTGGTGGGATGGATTCCCAAGGAGCCACGGGTGCACCTCAGAGGGTGGGGAGCATGGAGAAACACTCTGCTGCCTGAGGTTTGCGAAAGGTAGGTGGCTGCAGGTGTGATGGGCCTCCCTCACAGTGCTGTGCTGATGGCATGGCAGGCAGGGATTGAAGAGGTGGTGGGAAAGGATTAGGCACTGCAGTGAACCCACGGGCTGTGTGCTGAACGCTCAGCTCAGGCCCTGTTCCTCCTGCAGTCTGCTTTGCCAGGAGAGGAGCTCAGAGGCTGAGGGGAGCACGTGGGCTGAAGCCCCATCCCGAGCAGTGAGCTAACTGTGGTTTGCTCATGGAAACACTCAGCCCTGCCTCATTTCAGGATTTAGAGTCAGACTCTGCTGAGCACCGAGGAGGCACTCGGAGGAGCCGCAGGAACCTGCCCAGGGTAAAACCCTCTGCTCATTTATCTGGGAACAGCTCCTGGGGAGAGCTTAACCAGCCCCATGACCTAAGTGATAGCTCACTTTGGAGTGAAAGCAGCTGGCTTGGGGGCTGTGCTGTCATCCTCCCCTCCCTGGCTTTGCCAAGATAAATGTTCTTCTCCTCTTTACCTTACTCATTAAAACGTCTTCCCAGCCATCCCGGATAAATCAAGTTGAGAACATGTTACAGTGCACACCTAAATGGTGAAATTCAATGAGGGAATTTAAAAAAGCCTCTCAGGCTGTTGATAAGATGGGAAATGACAGCCTGTTAAGGGGTAAAGCTGCAGTACTTTGTTATTTATTTATTAGAGCTTTAAATGGTGAAGAGATTGGAGCAGAAAAAAGACTCACTGGAAACAGTTATTTTTCAGTATTTTAAGAACTCCACCTAGTTGTTCTGTGAGGTTTTTGTTTCATAATATATGCTTTTATGTTTCAGGTAGGTATTTGATAAGGAAATACAACTTATTTTTCTCCAGTGTGAGCAAACAGTTCTTGCTCAGTGTATGTGCTGGGTGCCAGTGCAAATACCGTGGGTTTGGGGAAGATGAACTGCTTTCCTTGGGTGTAGGAATGGAATAGGAAAGATCCATCATGACAGCAGGAGCTCAGCTCAGTTTTGGGAGTATGACCTTTGCCTCTCTCAGTGTGAGTGCTGATGCAGCAATTAACAGCTGGAATTAAAGCCAGCAGTGACAGATGTGGGTGCCCGGGGCTGACAGTGCCCTGCCCCTGACACCCTGATCCTCCTGCTGATCCATGCCGTGCTCTGGCTTTCCCTGCCTTACAGAGAATTCTTTGGGGGCTTAATAGCAGTTTTGAACTTCACCTCTGCCTGGAGCCAAGTGATTCTCTCCAGGCCCTGCATGGTGTCTGCCTTGCTTGGGTCTCTCTGTAGTTGAAGTTACTACATGAGACTCCTGGGGAAATTTTAGTAGCAAGGGAAATAATTGTCCTCTCCTGGGTGGGTTGGTTGGTGTGATGGGTTAGTCCTGGCTGCTCCCATCCTGTCAGCAATTGCAGACTCACAGAAGGGTTGGTGTGCAAAGGGATTTGAAGCCCATCCACTGTCCCAGGCTGCTCCCAGCCCTGTCCAGCCTTGCCTTGGACACTGCCGGGGATGCCACAGCTGCCAGGGTTTCACCAGGCTCGGTGAGGAAGTGCTGATGGCTTTAGGTTCGTCTGTGTTTCTGCGTACACAAAAGAACCCCTTGGAAGGGAAGGATGGATGAGAAGCTGCTGACAGCCCAGCTCCAGGAGCCGGCATTTGCATAACAGGAGTTATTCAATCGATGCAAATGCTCCTCAGAGCTGCGGACCCCAGTGAGAACGGGAGGAAGCCACGAAAGTGGAGGTGTTCAAGGTGTGGAGTGGTGTGCCTGGAGATTCAGGTGAAGCCCAAATCAGGGAAACTTCATGTTGAAATCAGGGAAACTTCAGTGTCAAAAAAGCTCTGGCAAGAAACTGAGATATTCTGTCCCTTCTTGACCTTCTAGAGCTGGCTGATGATTTATCACTCTGGAAACGTAATTTGTCAACCCTGGGAATCAAAAAGGGGAGGAAAGTTTATGGAAATCCACTTTGTCTCCTTGGCTGTTCTAACAAACTTCGGGTTCACTGTGACAGTGGGAGGAAATAACTGAGTAGCCTTGAACTGTGTTTTCCTCAGTCTGAGCTGCAATTAAACTTTTTAAAATACACCCACCCACCCATCACAGCAGATCTCTGTAGCTGCAAGCTGAAATTCTGAGCATGTAAAAGCTGTGTGGGTATCCATGACCATGGGAAACCTGGATGTGTCCCTGGTCAGCTTGAGGCCACCCACTGCTCCTCAGGGTTGGCTCAGGCTCTGGGACAACTTCGAAGCACAGGCAGGGAAGAGTTAAAATTCTCTGAGGGAAAATTGTGGGGTTTTTTTTCCAAACATTTGAATTAACTTCGAAGTGTCTGTAAAAGACAAAACACAAATTTCTGAGGGTAGGTCAAAATGTTCTGTAGTTCCTGTCTTCAGAGCGGTGCAGGGTGATAATTGCACAGGTATTTGTGTTTCTGAATTGCAGACAAGTGAGGAAACTGCTGCTCTTCTGTAGGGCAACCTGATGTAAATGATTTTTTTTTCCTTAGTGAAGACATCTATAAATAGTAAATTATCTTTAGCAGGTGGGCTGTGAAATGACTTCAGGAAGTATCAAAGATTCACAGAGTATATTAAAAACCCCTGGATTACAGAGTTCTCAAACACAATTACTTTGTTTTCCATGAGCAGATGCAAATCTGCTTCTAAATCTGCTAATGTCATGGAAGCCCCAAATAAACAAAGCTCTGTTTGAATGTTTTAGTGTTTCAAAGTCTGTTCCACACGGAGCTGAAAATCTCTATCCAGCACAGAAGCTCGGTGAGCCTCACTCCTGTGCCTGTATTTACTTGTATATATTTGTTCTTCCTAATGGGGAATTAAAATATCATAAATCCATGCTAATGTCCCTGAGTCCTATTATGAGTTATTCCAGGTTTTTTAAAATTCCTGATGAAGATAAAATGCAGTAGTTTGTTTATTTTATGATAACTCCATTCTGGGTTTAATTATTCATAAGATCACAACAAAAGGCAATATATTTTGCAAATATGACTGTTTAATAGTGTGGCACTTCAGCAGAGCAATCTGATATTGAATCGTCAGTGAGGAATGAGTAACTGGCTTTTATTTGAGTTATAAATCATGTAGATTAGTGCAATGTAGATAGTTAAATCCTGCTCTGTTCTCGTCTTCCAGCCAGAGCCACAAAGGTATTTCAGCACTTGGTGAAATGAATGGAGTCTCCACCGAGGCAGTGAATTAAAACTGTGTTAAAATTTCCCTGGTTTATAGCAATGTCTTGTAATTATCTGGTACTGGATGTATCTCCTGCCAGTTTAACTGCATAGATCAGCCCTCCAGTGTCACAGAGCAGCTCTTGCACCCAGTGCAGCTCTCAGCACTGAAGGATGTTTGCAGATTGTTGATGTGCTGTATGGAATAGCCTGAGGGCCCTGGTGCCTGCTGTGTCAGGGGCTGGGCAGGGCTGGGGACACTTTGGTCATTAACTCCCTGCACCTGCAGTGGCCCCAGGTCTGGTTTGGGCTGCTCCTCCCTGAAGGCTTGAAGAGAACAAGGTGCCCTAAGTCTGTGCAGCAGGTGTAGAGGATCCAGCAGGATCCTGTTTCACTGCACCCTGCAGATTTACATCTTGGGTGGAGACCCACAGAGGAAAAGGTGGGAGCTAGGGCAGCATGCTCCATGTCCAGCTCTCTTCCTGCATCTCAGTGCCAGTGTGTCACAGGCACAGTTACATCCCCAAACCCCTTCCATTGTGTTTTTAACCCCCAAGGCTGGGGCACTCTGTGCTAACGCAGCCTGGGTAGTGAGGGCACTGCTTCAGCAGCATCATCACTAAATCAACTTGCATCGAGTGGCCAAGCAGGATTTTTCTGGGATTTTGTTCAGAGTTGTCAATTATAGAGTTTTCTTCAAACCATTTATGTCATTTATAGCATTTAAAACTTTTAATTTCCTTCTGCTGTTTCTCCCAAAAGACATCACCAGGTGATTGATTGTGTCAGGATGTTTCAGGTATCAGCTGTGTCTTCTTTGTTCTCCTAATAACCAAACAAAATGTGGAAAGAAAGGAAAAAAGCTCACCCTGAACTGTGGTTATTTTAAAGATCTTCTCAGCTAAGGAGCAGAGTTAAACCAAACCCACTCCATACAAAATAATCTAAAAACCCCTCTGTGTGTGTGTGTCTGGTACAGGTTCCACCAAGGAGCTGATTGAGAGCTGCTGTGGAGCTGGCCAGCAGTGGGCTATAGACAACGGGGAGTGCACAGAAATCCCTGTCAGTGGAATGGATGGTGATATCTGCAGGTAAGTGAGGTGAAACTGAACATCTCTGCTTGGCATGAAGAGTGGTCCTCGAGGAGAAATCAAATGTACTGTGGGATATCCAGGAGACTGGGAACGGTGTGACTCCTTGTCTGAATTATTTGTAGACTGCCAATACTCACAGCTAATTAGAAGCCAGGATTTCCCCCTCCACTTGCCCAAACTCTAATCTAAACCAAAGCTTTTTAAGGTTTCTTTTTGTCTGTCCCTGAGCAGAGCACAGACTTCTGTTTCCCATTTTCTGCCCATCTGCTGGAGCTGCAGTTGAAAGGGAGGGCAGAGCTTGGCTTCCCCTTGGCCAGTGCCAAGTGCAGTGATTATCCTGTCCTGAAGGGATGTGTTTATTGCCCTCTGTGAGTAACCCTGGCTCTGCTGGAGCCTGACCCTGCTGCTGCTGTCAGGGTGCCAGGGTCCCTCTGCACAGCAGCAGGACAGGGATGGGTGCAGGGGAGCCTGGACCCCACGAGTCTGCAGCAGCCCCTGGGGAGGGATGAAGACAAACTCACTCCAGACTCACACTCCCAAAGACTGATCATGTAGAATCATTTAGAGCATTGAAACACTTGGGCACGATGCCTTTTATCAAATAGAGTATCACTGCCCCTTTCTGAAGTTACTGGGAGATTGGGGTGCTCCCCACTGGGATCTGGTGGGACAGAGCTGACACATACCAGCTGTCTGGGAAGTCAAGGCAGATTAAAAATTCCAGCCTCGGCCTAAGTAGGTGCAAATCCAGTACATTAATGAGTTGCACCTGCACATCTGAGGCTGGTTTTAGATGAAAAAGCCTGATCCTGAATGTTTCAGTCCCTGTGAACCTACTGGGATTTAAAGGAGTAAGAGATCAGGGGTTCAGCTGTCTGACTTGTGTGTCCCTGTTTTAAAGATCTGGGCCTGCCTATAAATACTATGTCTAAAAAACACATTTTATGTAAAAAAAAGTATTCAAGTCTGTGGCCTCAGAGCCTGGAAAGCGAGGACAAAACCTTGCTGCTGCCCCTGGGAGCTGTGCCAGGGAGCAGAGCTGGTGACCCTGCCCCTCTCCAGCCCCGGGGCACTCCCTGTGCTGGAGCCCTGCAGTTCCTGCAGCTCCCAGGGGTTCCAGAATAACTCACTGCTGCTCCAGCTCTGCTCACTACCTACAGACTGCAAGAGGCTGACAGTGTGGCAGTGTGACAGTGTGGCAGTCTGACAGTGTGACAGTGTGGCAGTGTGGCAGTGTGGCACTGACAGTGTGGCAGTGTGACAGGGTGGCAGTGTGACACTGACAGTGTGAAACTGCGGCAGTGTGACACTGACAGTGTGACACTGTGGCAGTGTGGCAGTGTGACACTGACAGTGTGGCAGTGTGACACTGTGACAGTGTGGCAGTGTGATACTCTGGCAGTGTGACACTGACAATGTGGCAGTGTGACAGGGTGGCAGGGTGGCACTGTGGCAGTGTGGCAATGTGGCAGTGTGGCAGTGTGACACTGTGGCAGTGTGACACTGGCAGTGTGGCAGTGTGACACTGTGGCAGTGTGACAGTGTGGCAGTGTGACACTGGCAGTGTGACAGTGAGGCAGTGTGGCAGTGCGACACTGTGACACTGGCAGTGTGACACTGTGGCAGTGTGACACTGGCAGTGTGGCAGTGTTGCAGTGTAGCAGTGTGACACTGTGGCAGTGTGGCAGTGTGGCACTGTGTGGCAGTGTTGCAGTGTGGCACTGTGGCAGTGTGGCACTGTGTGGCAGTGTTGCAGTGCAGCAGTGTGACGCTGTGACAGTGTGACACTCTGGCAGTGTGACACTCTGGCAGTGTGACACTGTGACAGTGTGGTGGCCCTTGCAGGATTGCCCAGAAGCAGTGCTGTGTGTCCACGGTGAGGGAGAACAGCTGCCTGGCCGGGATGGTGGCCGCCAAGGAGGGGGACACCTGCGGCCCCGAGGACAGCGACCCCTGCACGGGCTCCTCCTACAAGGTGAGCTGCTCTTCTACAAGGTGAACTTCTCTACAAGGTGAACTTCTCTACAGTGTGAACTGCTCTGCAAGGTGAGCTACTCTTCTTCAAGGTGAGCTGCTCTACAGTGTGAGCTGCTCTGCAAGGTGAGCTGCTCTTCTTCAAGGTGAGCTGCTCTTCTACAAGGTGAACTTCTCTACAGTGTGAACTTCTCTGCAAGGTGAGCTGCTCTACAGTGTGAGCTGCTCTACAGTGTGAGCTGCCCTGCAAGGTGAGCTGCCCTGCAAGGTGAGCTGCCCTGCAAGGTGAGCTGCCCTCAAGGTGAGCTGCCCTTCAAGGCGAGCTGCTCTTCAAGGCGAGCTGCTCTCAAGGTGAGCTGCCCTGCAAGGTGAGCTGCCCTGCAAGGTGAGCTGCCCTGCAAGGTGAGCTGCCCTCAAGGTGAGCTGCCCTTCAAGGCGAGCTGCTCTCAAGGTGAGCTGCTCTGCAAGGTGAGCTGCCCTGCAAGGTGAGCTGCTCTGCTGTCTGTGCAGGTGTGCAAGGTGTCCTCCCTGCCTGCCCTCAGTGGGCATTTGTTCCTGCGTTGCCCTGGGGCACAGGAAAGGTGAAGTTGCAGGAATGTGGCAGTGAAATGGTGCTGTTGGCATTTCAGTTTGCAGCCCCTGTTAAAGCTTTGCAGCGATGTTGTTTTGAATTAATTTCCATCTCTGTTTTGTAGGCCTAACTGCCTGCATTGCTTTTGCTTCCTCGCTTTGGAAGGAGCCATGAAGTCCATTTTAGTTTTTATATCCACAGTGTAGAAGAATTTAGAAAATGATGGGGCAGAACTTGATTGCAGATGTAATGTGAAACCCATTACTGGGCAGTTTGCTGAGCTGCAGTGTTGAACCTTCCCCAGTTCTACACAATGCTGGACTGGAGGAACAAGCATTTAGATGATGATGGAAGCTTTTGTTCATAAATAAAGGCAAACCATTAATAGACAGCACAAATCACAAATCCTGAGCCACAGCCTCTGCTTAGATAAATGAGATTTGCTTTGTGGGAAGCAGTGGAGCCAAACCAATTTAAAGCAGTTTGGAGATTCAGCAGCTCCCTGTCCTGTTTTCAGCAGAGCACTGCCTCTCAGAATTCATTTCCCTCTGATCATCATTTACATAGCTAGAGCTCAGCTTAAGTGCAGCTTCCCTGGGCTCAGCAGGAACCTGATGAGTTCTATCTGCTCTTGTCCGTGGCAGATCCTCACAGATAATTGTTCACTGGAAGAGCAGGGAAGTGGACATCCACTGCAGGGTTCGAGGTTTAATTAGCTGTGCTGATTTGTCATCTTCAGAACCATTGTTGATGTGGGTCTGCAGTGTGTCATTAGAGCAAAAGGAGAATTTGTGCATTGGGGAGAAGACATTAATATGTCTGAAATGTGGCAGAATTGTTATTCCCAGGTTTTCAAACACCAGGGGTGGTTGGCATGCCAGGCAGAGCCAGGCTGTGCAGTCAGCCTGATTGCACATGCCATTCCTCAGGCACAGGTGGGGAGGGAGAGCTCCATCATCCCTGCCTGAGCTGAAATCAGTGACAAAATGCTGCTGTGGAAAGGCTCCTCATGCCAGGTCCAATGGGATTTTTCCCTTCAGATGAACCACCTGAGACAGTAAAATTACTGAACAGCTTCACTCACCTATTTAGCTCTTTCAGCTCTTGAGTCATTGCAGCTACTGCTTGAAAAGAATCAATAAACATTGAGACTGTTGAGACTTCATATTCCTTTAGCATTACAGTAGATACTGCTGTAATACAGAATAATCCAACTTTGTGCTGCTTTCTAGTGCTTTGGTCTAGGTTTTCTGATTTTAAGGTTTTCTAATTTTGTTATGAAAGGTTTTCTGATTTTATTATGAAAGTTTTCTGATTTTATTATGGTTGAGCATTGTTCCAGAGGGGATCTGGCAGAGGATGCTCACAGTCCACAGTGGTGGCTGCTCTTAGTAAATGCTGTGGCAGAAATCAAAAAAAGTTTGTCTGGAATGTGGAAATAATCTTTAATTTCCCCCAAAACCCAGCAAGATATTTACACTCTCTTGCCAAATGGCCAGGGTTTTACCTCCAGGTTACAAACGTTTGTAGCTCTTGGGGCACTTTAGGTGTTTTCACCTCTTGCTTCAAGGTGAATGTGGCAGTGCTGGTTTTTCAGATCCAGGAGTTCAGCCTGTGCTAAATCAGCCTGACCTCAGGGGCTGTAATTGTTATTTACTCTAACACAAAAAGCACAGGCTTAGGGATTGTCCCCTGTGGATGGAGACTCCACCATGGTAAATCCAATTATGCAGGATTCCAGCAAAGCTAGTTTTGAGGGGAATGCAGAAAGCTGTGAAGCAAAGAATGCTTCTCAAGGTGGGTTTCTCCAACTGCAAGGTAAAAATAGTGATGTTTGCTATTAAATCTGTTGTAGAATTCCTGAGAAGTTCAAAAGGCAGCCAACAGAAGGTCGAGTCATTCCAATTTTTTGCATTTTAGAAGAGAATTCTCAGGGAACAGATTTTTCTGCTGGGAAATGAGGCAGTTCTCTTCACCTGGAAAATATGTGAGCCCAAAGATGTATGACTGATTCCATACTCTCTGTCATGCCTGCACAGGGGAGAAATTGTGAATCAAACTGTGACTGAAGGAAGCCAGGCTCTTCAAGACAAACACTGCATATTTTACAGTACTTCAGTAAAAACCTGTATTATCTTGAACTTTTTCTGTTCTGTATATTGAAGGTGGCAAAACTGAGCTAAAACAAAAAAAAAAAAAAGCAGAAAACAGATTTTTTTTTTTCGTAAAATGTTGAATTTGAGGGTTCTGGATTTGAGGAGGATGGCAAGAAGAATTTTCCCTTTTGTAGCATGGCCACAATTCATTATTTCTAGGGGTTTTAAAAAAAATATTCTTTTGAAAAAATAATTTAGCCTGTCTAGTGTGCAAAATAATTCCTCCTCTTCAAGGCCCGTACTGTAAATTTTTCACAAACGTATTTGGGCACGTGAAGGGAGCTCCTTCTGGCTGTGCATTTTTGCAGATGTGAGTAATGTCTGCTGTTTGTGGTGTTTGGGGTTGCTCAGATTGGGCAGCGGGGCTGTAAAACGTGAGCTGCAGCCTCAGTGCTGGCTGAACATGCCAGGCTGTGCACTGAGTGTGAAATGTTCACAAAGCCCCAACCTTCTCCTGGGAAAAAGGACTCAGCAGAAGAGTTTCTGGGCATTGAGCTGGCAGTGGATGCCTTTCTGATGCTGTTAAGGATCACAACGGCACATACTCTGACTCAGAAGGTGACAATGACTCCCTTTATTTCTGGTTATTTCTTCCCTTTATGTTATTCTACAGAGAACAACCCAATGGGTGAAACAAAGACAAACTCCTTCAATCACATTGGTCAGAGCAGAGGGACAGCAAGGAGAAGTCCCTCCCAGGGAAAGGAATGCAAACAAAGGTCACAGTCAGGAAAACGTGTCTCTGGTTGGCAGAAAACTCTCTGGGAAAGAGTTTCAGAGAAACCCAAACATCTCAGGCAGGAACCAGGGCTACACCTTTCCCTGCTGGAGACAGGCTCTGGATGAAGGGGAATGCCCAGCTGGGATTTCTAACGATGGAAGGGGATCCCATTTCCACACTCCCTACAACACTGCCTCTCCTATCTGCCCTGCCCGGGCCAGGATCCCCCTCCTGGGAGCTGCTGTGTCCTTGCACTCTCTGCTGCCAGCCTGAATGCTGCCCTTGGTGTCTGTGTGTGGCACCTTTCACAGGGTCAATGTTCCAGCAGGCTGGAGTCTCCTCTCTCAGAACTGCACTCTCTCAGAGAGAGGGTGACTGTCAGAGGGGAAAGAGGCTCTGTGCTCTTCTCTCAGTGAAACAGATGCTATTTATAGCTAAAATACATAAATACAGACATTAGGGGTGGGAGGATGCTTAAATTCAAATCCACAAAGGATCTACACCAGTTCAGGTGTGTGACCCCTGTTGTCTCTGCAGCAGAGACTCCTCAGCTTCCCTGCTTGCTTAGGTGTCCACTCTGCACCCCAGCCTGGACTGGCTGAGTTTGGTTCCATTTCTCTGACCCCTTGTGTGGCCTGACTGTGCAGTGGATTTGCCTGGGGCTGATAAAGCAGCACACAGCTTTTGTCAGCCACCTGCAGCAGAGCAAACTGTGCCAGGTGGGAGAGGAACGTGTCAGCCAGGATGCTGCTCAGACAGAGCTCTGAGGAGGGAAAAGAGAGACAAATAACTCATCAAATGCAGCCTGGCCTGCTTCCAGGCAGGCTCAGCAGGGTGCTGTCCAGCACAGCCGGGCAGTTAAAGGCTAGAGCAGGTTTGCAGGGCAGTAGTGCAGAGAGGAGAGTCTTCACTGACCCCTGGCAGGGCTGGGGTGCTGCTGACCCTCCTGTCTGTGCAGGTTGGTCCCAGTTCCTGTCACCTGGCTTCAAACTGGCCATGTTCTGAGCTCTGTTGCAAAGAGGTGTAGATTGTGTTATTCTGTTTGTAATTTCTGTTCATACTACACAGAAGCAGGAGCTGGCCTGCAGCTCTGCTCCCTCCTGGGGTGTGGGGCACAGCCAGGCTCTGTGTTTGCTGTGGCTGCAGCCCACCCCTTGGTGCAGAATGGCAAAAGCAAGCACGAGAAAAGCTTTGGTATTTACAGCTGTCCACACCCCAAATGCTTTTCCAGATGCTGCACTGCTTAGGGAAGTGCAGATCAGTTCCAGGTGTGTGTGGGCTGAGTCAAACCACGGAGCAGAATTGTTAAGGTGGGAAAAGGCCCCACAGATCATCAAGTGCAAGTGCAAACCCAGCCCCAGCACCCTGTTTGCACTACAGCACACCCTCAGGTGTCACATCCACACATCCCTTGGGCACTTGCAGGGCTGGGAACCCCAGCCCTGCCCCGGCAGTGTGCCCCAGATGCTGACCCTGCCCTTGCCTTGCAGCAATGCTGTGACTGCTGCAGCCTGGGCCTGCGCCTGCGGAGCGAGGGGAGGAGCTGCCAGTCCAACATCAACCTGGGCTACCCCTGCAGCCACGTCCTGCTGTCCTGCTGTGAGGGGGGCCAGCAGCTGCCACAGCCCGAGATCCGGCGGCACCCCCAGCCCCTGCCCACCGCCACCCCCGAGAAGGGTGAGTGTCCCCTGGGGCTGACAGCCTGCAGGCAGGGCTCTGCCCCACACACACACACCTGCAGGCAGGTGCTGGAGGCAGCAGGAGCCTCAGCAGCACAGCTGCTTTCCCCTCAGATCAAGGACAGGTTTCCTTGTTCCTAAAGCAGGTTGGAAAAAGCCATGAAGGTGTGGATGTTTCTCATTCTTAAATACACCCGAGGCCTCCCTGAGCAAGGAACTCTGGCTGTGTGTGTTCCAGAAAAGCTGCTTGAGAGGCTCAAGGATTAATTTGAATTAATTAATTAATTAATGTGAATGTCCCAGCAAGCCTGGTCAGGGGTGGAAGCAGGTGGGGTTCAGCTTGGCTGGTGTTTAAGGGCAGTGGGAGGGACAGCCACCAGTGGCTCCCAGGCTGCTCTTAGCTAATGCTAACACAGGAGAAGTCAACAAACTGTGATGTTGGAAAGCCTCCATACCAACTGGGTAACTTCTTCCCCTGCAATCTGAAATTCAGGGTGGGGGCAGTTTCAGATGGGGCTCAGCACAGCACCTGAGTTCAAGTGTCAGTGGGAGTGGGGCTGGCAGTCAGGAGTTTGTCACCTCCCTTGTGGCAGTGTCTCAGTGGCTCTGTCAAACCTGTCCCTGCAGCCTCAGGGGAGGAGCTGGCCCTCCAGCACAGCCCCAGGTGTTACCTGCAGGGTGGTTCCTTGGCTCCTGCCCCTGCAGGGACTGCCTTGGGTGGATCTGAGTGTTGCTGTGTGTGTGTGCCCACACCCCAGAGCCGTGTCAGAGCTTTTGGCGGGTGTGAGTGTCACTGTGTGTGTGTGCCCACACCCCAGAGCCGTGTCAGAGCTGTTGGGTGGATGTGAGTGGTGCTGTGTGTGTGTGCCCACACCCCAGAGCCGTGTCAGAGCTGTTGGGTGGGTGTAAGTGGTGCTGTGTGTGTGTGCCCACACCCCAGAGCCGTGTCAGAGCTTTTGGGTGGATGTGAGTGCTGCTGTGTGTGTGTGCCCACACCCCAGAGCCGTGTCAGAGCTTTTGGGTGGATGTGAGTGTCACTGTGTGTGTGTGCCCACATCCCAGAGCCGTGTCAGAGCTGTTGTGCTGCAGTTTCAGAGAGGGAGGAGCAGCACGAGGCGCTGTCCATCAGCAGCGAGGCCGAGCTGTCCAACAGCCTGCCCGGGGATGACCTGGACGAGTGCCTGCTCTACGGGGGGGAGCTGTGCCAGCACCTCTGCATCAACACCGTGGGCTCCTACAAGTGCTCCTGTTTCCCCCAGTTCAGCCTGCAGGAGGATGGCACCAGCTGCTCCCCAGGTGAGAGGGAGGGAGGGGCTCTCCACGCCTGCACTCAGAATCCAAGCTGCTCTTTGGGCTCTCTGCAGCTTCCCTGAGGTTTTTGGATGGGGGGTGGTGCATGTTTCTGTGTCCTGTTGGGTTCAGTTTCGGGACTCAAAGCAGAGTTTTCCTGTTGTTTTATGATGGACAGCTGTTCAGTAAATTACAAAGGATTTTATGGATGATAAGAAGGGATTCACAGGCAATCTGCTTCCTTAAGACTCTCCATGTTCTGTAGAAATTATACCATGTAAAGGAAAAGGATCATTTAGGAAACTCAGTTATGCCTTATTTCTGTGTTTGGTGGCATGGGATAAGGGTGGTGTCTCATGTGTTCAAATCAAGAGTGTTGGCACTTTTCAGAAGAGTTGTAAAGATTTTTAAAGGAACACCTGTTCTTCTCAGAGTAATTTTGTACTTCAGTTAGGTTTTCTTTAGCTAAGTTTAGATAAACTCAATTCAGACAGACAGCATTGCTTCCTGAGCTTTGATTTTTATCTGAAATCATTAACATCCTTCAGTGATAACAAACTCTAAATTTATCTAGTGTGGTGGAAGCCTGGAGAAGAAAGTCCATTGTGTTGCAGTTGTTCTGATGTGTGGAGCTCTCCAGTGCCACAATTTCAAGTCAGATAACCCAGAAAGCTGAAGCCTCACATGAGTTCCAAGTGCTGTCTGTTATTTAACCAGCAAGAGCAGTGTTTCCCTCCAGGGACAGAACCCCTCAGGCTTGTAACCCTCTGCCCAAGGCAAACCATGAGCCTTGTGCATCTCACCCTTCCCAGTGTGGAGTTACAGCTTTACCTCAAGAGTGCCTTTGACTGCTCCTGTGGCAGCTGTCTGCTCTGCTTTTGTGAAAATTCTGGGAAAGGAACCTTGTCCCAAAGAGGCAAAGTTCTTATTTTAGCACTGCAGGGTGGGGCCTGACTGCTCACCTGGAGTGTGTCTGTGGTTTTGCTTTGCTGTTCCTCTGCCAGCCCTGCTGGAACTCTGGGTGACACACCTGGGGAGTCCTGCTGGGCACATCTGCAGCACCCTGCTGCTCAGGCTGTGCCCAGGGGGGCACAGGGGTGTGCAGAGCTCAGCTGGGGAATGGCACTGGGGCAGGGGACACCCCAGGGGTGTGTGCCAGGGGCAGGGGACACCCCAGAGCCCCCAGGGGTGTGTGCCAGAAGCAGGGGACACCCCAGGGGTGTGTGCCAGGGGCAGGGGACACCCCAGGGCCCCAGGGGTGTGTGCCAGAAGCAGGGGACACCCCAGGGGTGTGTGACAGGGGCAGGGGACACCCCAGAGCCCCCAGGGGTGTGTGACAGGGGCAGGGGGACACCCCAGAGCCCCCAGGGGTGTGTGACAGGGGCAGGGGACACCCCAGAGCCCCCAGGGGTGTGTGACAGGGGCAGGGGACACCCCAGGACCCCAGAGGTGTGTGACAGGGCCAGGGCAGGGGGGGGGTGGTGCTGCCAGGGCTGTGCCAGGCTCAGGGAGGCTCAGGGGCTGGTTGGGAGCCTCAGTGGCTTGGCTGGGCTGAACCATCCCTGGCACTGTGGCCTTGCAGTTCTCCTTGCTCCTCTGGGTCTGTCTGTGCACCTCTGTGCCTTCCTGGGGGCTCACCCAGGCTGTGCCCCAAGCAGGTGTGCGGTAACCCCTGAGGTTACCACAGGGCGCTTGCCCTGCCATGGAGAGAGCACAGCATATAAGCTGTATCTGCAATGGCAGAGCTCCCCACAGGGCAGTCTCCCCGGCAGACTGTTTCTCAAGTTAGGGAAAGCAAAATGTTTCACCCCCATGATCCCTCAGGCTCTATGCTAATTTGTTACCCCGCATTGGTTGTTTCCCCACTGCCTGGTTCTTCCCCTTCCCTGACTGGTGCGTTTTGGATCCTCTCCCGATTGTTGTTTTCTCAATCCTCCCCGTGATTGGTCCAAGTTGCTAGCCCCGCCTATCCCGAACCCTATATAACCCCAGTGGTTTCGTCTGTCAGTTCACTTCGGTCGCCGGTTCCTGTTGAGTGAAGAGGCCTCTGGACTGGAGTCTGCCTCCTGCTGTGTTCCAGCGTCGCCTGAAGAGCTGCCGAGGAGAGCTGCCTCGTGCAGCCTCACAAAAGAGCTGAAAGAGCTGCCGAGGAGAGCTGCCTCGTGCAGCCTCACAAAAGAGCTGATAGAGAAAGAGCTGCCGAGGAGAGCTGCCTCCTGCAGCCTCACAAAAGAGCTGATAGAGAAAGAGCTACTGAGGAGAGCTGCCTCGTGCAGCCTCACATAAGAGCTGAAAGAGCTGCCGAGGAGAGCTGCCTCGTGCAGCCTCACAAAAGAGCTGATAGAGAAAGAGCTGCCGGGGAGAGCTGCCTCCTGCAGCCTCACAAAAGAGCTGAAAGAGAAAGAGCTGCCGAGGAGAGCTGCCTCGTGCGGCCTCACATAAGAGCTGATAGAGCTGCTGAGGAGAGCTGCCTCCTGCAGCCTCACAAAAGAGCTGAAAGAGCTGCCGAGGAGAGCTGCCTCCTGCAGCCTCACAAAAGAGCTGACAGAGAAAGAGCTGCCGAGGAGAGCTGCCTCCTGCAGCCTCACATAAGAGCTGATAGAGAAAGAGCTGCCGAGGAGAGCTGCCTCGTGCAGCCTCACAAAAGAGCTGATAGAAAAAGAGCTGCCGAGGAGAGCTGCCTCGTGCAGCCTCACAAAAGAGCTGATAGAAAAAGAGCTGCCGAGGAGAGCTGCCTCGTGCAGCCTCACATAAGAGCTGAAAGAGCTGCCGGAGATAGCTGCCTTGTGCAGCTTCACAAAAGAGCTGATATCACCACCGAGTGCCTGTGCCTCTCAGAAGCCCGAGACACCCATTCCGGGACGGTCTCGCTGGGGAAGGTCGCGGCACCAGAGCGACCACTAGAGCGGTCACCGGCGGTCGGCGGCACAGGTGAACTTTGGTTTGTCTCTGTTCACAGCCTGTTGTGGGTCTGTGCTGGCTCCATCTGTGTAGGGAAATCACTCTCCCCACCCCCAGACCTGCCCTGCAGTCACCCTCAGTCACTCAGGGTTGTCCCTGTTTGGGGCTCACACTTTGCTCCAGGTGACACTGGAGCTCAGTGGGGACAGGACAAGGTCCCTGTTCAGAGAGAATTAGCCCTGTGGATTTAGGCTTCTGTTTTGATGATAAACTGGGTTACTCTTATTGATGCACCAGAGCTGTTTTTTCCTGATACCTTTAACATCTCTGTCTGTTAGAATATTAGTGGCAGACAGCAGCTGTCATGATTTCCACTTGGCTGTACAAAAGTCATTCCAAAGTACCCTGTGCTGTAAAGGTGTTTGTTGTTTGTCTGTGTTGAAATAGGATGGGCA
>JADMLD010000960.1:0-41684 GCA_017589585.1 Phylloscopus whistleri
TTGTGGTGTCCTGAGGATCCAGGGAGCAGCTGGGGGGGGGTCGTGAGCCCCCAAGGATGAAGTGGGGGGTGGTCCTAAGGCCTCTTGGAGGCAGCTGGGGGGGTCCCGAGTGTCCTGGGAGCAGTCGGGGGGGTCCTGAGCCTCCTGCAGGTGGGGGTCCCCTGCCCCCAGTGAAGCTGCTGAGGGGATTCTCGATCCTCAGGGAGGGTCCTGTGCCCTCAGGTGACACCGGGGTGGTCCCATCTCCTCAGGACTCACTGTGGGGAGTGTCCCAGTGGTTCAGGTGACAGTTAGGAGGGGACTCTCAGCCCTCTGGACTTACTGGATGGGGTCCCAGTCCCTCAGGTGACAGCGGGGGTGTCCCATCTGTGGGGAGGGGGCCCATCCTCCCTGGGGGTCCTGCTCCCCCCTGCAGTCCCTCAGCCCCTCAGGGGGGCCGGGGGGGACGACACAGCCCTTCGGAAGTCACTTTGGGGGGGTCCCAGTCCCTCGGGACTCACGGATGGGGAAAGAGCCGTCCCCTGTGGGGTCCTCCTCCCTCAGCCCCTCAGGTGACAGCAGCAGGGTGTGTCCCAGCCCCTCTGGCTTCACTGTGGGGGTATCCTGTCCTCTCCAGATGTTCCACTCCTCCTGTAGTCCCTCAGTCCATCGTGTGGGAGTCCCAGCCCTTCTGGAGTCATGGTCTCAGTCCCTCAGGCGAACCAGGGAGCGGTCCCAGCCCCTCCGGTGCTGGTGGGGGGGCCCAGCCCCTCTATACTCACTGGGAAGGGGTAAAATCCTGTCCCCTTCGTGGGGGTCCTGCCCGCCCCGGTGGTTCCTCAGCCAACAGCGGGGGGGGCAGCCCCTCTGAGGTCACTGTAGGGGGGTCCCAGTCCCTCGGGTGACAGCGTTGGGGGGATCCGGTCCCGTCCTGGGGGCTCCCGCTGCCCCCGCGCTCCTCCGGCCCCTCATGGCGGGCGTGGGGCGGGGCCTCTCCCCTCACGGCGGGGCTCTCGCGCCGCCCGCACGTGCGCTCCTCGCGCTGCGCCTGCGCGCGGCCCCCCCCGCCCCGCCCACCGGGCTCCCCGAGCCCGCCAAAGCAGCGCCTGCCCATTGGCTGCCCTTTTCCCGCCCGCCCCGCGTGACGGGCGTCGCCATGGCAACCGGCCAATGGGCAGCGCGCGAGTGACGAGCGGGTGGGCGGGGCTTCGGCGGCGGCGCGGCGGCGCGCGCTTTTTTTCGGCCGCTGCTTCGGCCCTGGCGGGCGCCGGAGCCGCCGCCATGAGCGGGGCCGGGGCCGGGGCGGACCGGCCGTCCCCGGCCAAGCTCCGCCGCCTGGACGAGCCCACCGGGACGGGCCCTGCCGCCGCCGTTACCCGCGGGGAGACGGCCCGTTCCCCCACCCCCGCCGGAGGTCGTGGTGAGGGCCGCAGCGCGCGCGCGCGGGGCGACGGGTCCGGGCATGCGCGGGGCGGCGGCGGGAACGCGCGCGCGCCCCCTGGCGGCGGCCCGGAGAGCGCGGCCTTGGCCCCCGGGGAGGGGCCGGAGACCCCCGGGGAGGGCACGGGGGGGCCGAGGACCACCGGACAGGCCACGGCCAGCCTGGATACCACCGAGGAGGCCAAGAGGGGCCTGGAGACCACCATCACCCGCTGCTTGGAGCAAGAAAAAGGGGGCCTGGAGACCACCAGAGAGGTCGCAGGGGGCCCGGAGACCACCGGAGGGACGGCAGGGAGCCTGGAGGCCACCAACGGGCCCAAGAGGAGCCCAGAGACCATCAAGAGACGCAAAGGCAGCCTGGAGACCACAAGTACCAACTGCTTGGGGCAGGAGAAGGAGGCTTTGGAGACCACCAGAGAGGTGACAGAGGGGTTGGAGACCACCAGCGAGGCCGTGGGGGACCTGGAAATCGCTGTCACACACTCCTTGGAGCAGAGCAGCGGTGTCCTGGAGACTCCCGTGGAATCTGAGGGAAGCCTGGAGACCACCAGAGAGGCCACGGGTGGTCTGGAGATCACGGGGGGCTTCGGGACCACCAACGGGCGCAGAGGGAGCCTGGAGACGGCCGTCACCCGCTGCTTGGAGCAGGGCAGGAGGAGCAAGGGGGGCACCAAGGCCCCGGGGAGCGGGGAGAGCGATGCCTCTCCTGGGGGGGAGCTGAAAAGCGCCAGCAGGCGCAAGGCGAAGACCCCCGGGAGGCCCAGGGGGAGCGCAGAGACTGCCAGCGCCCGGGGCGTGGGGTGGGAGAGCAGCAGGGAGGGCTTGGAGGACACAGGGCGCCTGGAGACCACCACCCCTGGCCACGAGAAGCGGGACAGAGAGCAGAAAGGGGGCGTGGAGCCCACCGAGGAGGAGGAGGAGGAGGGCCTGGAGCCCGGCCCCACAGCCTGTGTGGGGCAGAGCCGCGGCGGCCACGGGCTCCCGGATCTCCCGGGGGTCCCGGAGCCCGCGGGGGTCCCGGCCCCCAAGGAGCAGGTGGCCGAGGAGAGCGCGGTGATCTCCTTGGACGAGGAGGACGAGGAGGAGGAGGAGGAGGAGGAGGAGGAGGAGGAGCGGGACGAAGGGCCGGCGCGGTACCTGGCGGCGCTGGAGGCCGTGCAGCTGGAGCTGGAGGCCGTGGAGGAGGAGGCGGCTCGAGCCTTCCGCCGCCTGCGCGCCCGCTTCTGCCTGCGCCGCCGGCCGCACCTGCAGCGCCGCAACCGCCTCATCCAGCACATCCCCGGCTTCTGGGTCACCGCCGTATCCTTGGGGGGCTTTTCTGGGGGGCAGGGGGGGGGCACGTGGGGAACCTCCAGCTCCGCCTTTTCCTTGACGCCGCCGCCCCCGAGTTCCTGAACCACCCGCAGCTCTCGGCCATGATCAGCGACCGCGACGAGGACGCGCTCAGCTACATGACGAGCCTGCAGGTGCCCGGAGGGGGCTTGGGGAGAGGGGGGGCGATTTTGGGGGGGTTTTTGCCCCCCACCTGAGGTAACACAGCCGGGCCTGCAGGTGGAGGAGTTCGGCCAGAGCCGCCCCGGGTGCCGGATCCGCTTCTTCTTCAGCGTCAACCCCTACTTCCAGAACGACGTGGTGGCCAAGGAGTTCGTGCGCGGCCCCTCCGGTGGGTGCTGGGGGGCAGGGGGGGCACCCCGCGGCCCGAGGAGGGGGGTTTGGGGGGCTCCGGAGTGACCCCCCCCCCCCCTCAGGTCACCTGGTGTCCCACTCGACCCCCATCCGGTGGTGGCAGGGGCAGGACCCCCGGACCCGCCCCCACAAGGGCCCCCCGGCCCCCCGCAGCTTCTTCGCCTGGTTCGGGGACCACAGCTTCCCGGCGGGGGACCGCGTGGCCGAGGTGAGAGCCCGCTGCTCCCAGTGCTCCCAGTGCTCCCAGTGACGCCTCCCAGTGCTCCCAGTAACGCCTCCCAGTGCTCCCAGTGCTCCCAGTAACACCTCCCAGTGCTCCCAGTGCTCCCAGTAACGCCTCCCAGTGCTCCCAGTGCTCCCAGTAACGCCTCCCAGTGCTCCCAGTGACGCCTCCCAGTGCTCCCAGTAACGCCTCCCAGAGCTCCCAGTAACACCTCCCAGTAACGCCTCCCAGTGCTCCCAGTAACGCCTCCCAGTGCTCCCAGTAACGCCTCCCAGTAACGTCTCCCAGAGCTCCCAGTAACACCTCCCAGTGCTCCCAGTAACGCCTCCCAGTGCTCCCAGTAACGCCTCCCAGTGCTCCCAGTAACACCTCCCAGTAACGCCTCCCAGTGCTCCCAGTAACGCCTCCCAGTAACGCCTCCCAGTGCTCCCAGTAACGCCTCCCAGTGCTCCCAGTAACACCTCCCAGTGCTCCCAGTAACACCTCCCAGTACTCCCAGTAACGCCTCCCAG
Organism: Phylloscopus whistleri; assembly: GCA_017589585.1. NCBI lineage: Eukaryota > Metazoa > Chordata > Aves > Passeriformes > Phylloscopidae > Phylloscopus > Phylloscopus whistleri. Next base: position 3,841 of record JADMLD010000960.1, read on the forward strand.
CACTCCCAGTAACGCCTCCCAGTGCTCCCAGTAACACCTCCCAGTAACGCCTCCCAGTGCTCCCAGTAACACCTCCCAGTAACACCTCCCAGTGCTCCCAGTAACACCTCCCAGTAACACCTCCCAGAGCTCCCAGTAACACCTCCCAGTAACGCCTCCCAGTAACGCCTCCCAGTAACGCCTCCCAGCACTCCCAGTAACTCCTCCCAGTGCTCCCAGTAACGCCTCCCAGTAACACCTCCCAGTGCTCCCAGTAACACCTCCCAGTAACGCCTCCCAGAGCTCCCAGTAACACCTCCCAGTGCTCCCAGTAACACCTCCCAGTAACGCCTCCCAGTGCTCCCAGTAACGCCTCCCAGTGCTCCCAGTAACCCCTCCCAGTGCTCCCAGTAACCCCCCCGTCCCTGACCCTCCCCATCTGCTCCCCCAGATCATCAAGGAGGAGCTTTGGCCCAACCCGCTCCAGTTCTACCTGCTGGGGGAGGGCGCCGAGGGACCCCCGGACAGGTGAGCTGGGGGGGGTTTGGGGAGGGGGGGTGGGGGGACCACAGGGGAGGGAACCCCAAACCTTCAACCCCACCCCCCAAAAACGCCCCCTCCCCAGTGAGAGCGGCGAGGACTGCGTGGTGATCCTGGACGACGACGAGGACGTGCAGGAGATCCCGGACGATGGGGACGGTGAGTGAGCGACCCCCAAATCCTCACCTGGGGAATTGGGGGATGGGACCCCCCCCCAAAATCCTCACCTGGGGAAATGGGGGGGGGGTCGGGGTTGATTTCTGTGCCCCCTCCAGGCAGTGGCGTGGAAGAGGTCCCGACTGAGGAGCCCCCCAACCCCCCCGTGGGACAGAAAGACCCCAACAGGGGCCGAATTTAATTGTGGGGGGTGGGATTTGGGGGGGTGCTGCACCTCCCCCCCCCCCAGCCCCCCCCCAGGCATTGCGGGTAACGAGGGGCTGGGGGCCCCCCCAACACAGCTCAGGGTGTTTGAAGGCCTTTCACCCCCCCCCCCTTCCCCCCCTCTGGGGACCCCAAATCTCCCCAGCTCCATCAGCTGGGGGGGTGGGGGGGTCCCCAAAATCCCTCCCCACCCCCCCCACACCACACAAGGGGAGGAAACGCAACCATTTCCTCGATCGTTTTTTGTACATGTTGGGTTAAAAACTTATAAAGTTTTCTTTTTTTATATCTAAAAATATATTATAATAAAGAGAAAGTTTTAACAGATTCACGGAGCCCTCCCCTTGAACCCCGAGGGAGCGGGGGGGGGGGGAATTCGGGGGGATTTTACTTCGGGGTGGGGGTGAGGGGCTCCCCTGGCCCCGGGGGGGCTCAGAGGGTCCTGGGCTGGGAGGGAGGGAGGGGGAGAGACCCCCAAAGTGCCGGGGACCCCTTCCAGTGCCCCCCCAGCCCCACAAAGAGGGGGAGGCACCCAGATGGAGCCCCACCCCGGGGTGCTGTCACCCCTCCACGCCCCCGGGTACCGGTACCGACCTCCCCCGCCCCAACAGAAGCCGTTCCCGGCTCCGAGAGCCCCGAATCTGCTGCCGGTACCGCTGAGGCCCCTCCCAGCCTTGGACCCCCCCCTCCTCCTCCTCCGGTGCCGGTTCCCCCCGTACCCGTGACCTCGCTTTGGTTGCCGGTGCTCCACGACCCCCGCCCCCGGCCCCTCCATTTGCTCCCGGGATCTCCCGGAACCGGCGGTGGAAATCTCCCCCTCAACCCCACCGGGTTCCAGCCCGTTCTCGGTGCCCTCGGTACCAGTGACCCCCCGTACCCGCCCGCCCGCCCCGCTCCTCCCGCGGCTCCCCGAGCTCCGCCAGCCCCGCCGGGGAACCGGCCCGTTCCCAGCCCCGATCCCGCCGTGCCCGCCCCGCTCCGGTCCCGGTCCCGGCCCCGATCCTGCCCCGGTCCCGGTCCCGGCCCCGATCCCGCCCCGATCCTGCCCCGGTCCCGGTCCCGATCCCGCCGTGCCCGCCCCGCTCCCGTCCCGGTCCCGGTCCCGGTCCCGATCCCGCTGTGCCCGCCCCTCTCCGGTCCCGGTCCCGGCCCCGATCCTGCCCCGGTCCCGGTCCCGGTCGCGATCCCGCCCCGATCCTGCCCCGGTCCCGGCCCCGATCCCGCCCCGATCCTGCCCCGGTCCCGGTCCCGGTCCCGGTCCCGGCGCCTCCGCCCGCCCGCTCCTCCCCGCCCTCCCGCATGGCGGCGCTGCAGCCGCGCGTCTCCACCAATCAGCGTGCGCATCTCAGCGCGGGCCGCGCTCCCACCAATCAGCAGGCGAGGCATCAGCTGAGGCCACGCCCCCACGTGGATACCAGGCTCCACCCAGCAGCGCAGGGGGCGTGGCCAAGCCAAGCCCCGCCCCCACGGCTCAGACCCTTGGGGAGGGGGCGAGACCCCCCCCCGACCCCCCCAAAACCGCCCCGGGACCCCCCGAGCGGGGTCAGACACAGAGACACGGCACAGGCGGGAGGCCGAGGGGCTTTACTGCCCCCCACAAGCACCGGGGGGGCCCCGGGGGGCTCCCAGGGAGTTTTTTTGGGGAGGGGTCCCGGGGGTCCCTAGGAGGCGGAGTCGGAGGCCTCGGAGCTGTCCTTGACGTCCGTGCTCTCGGTGGTCTCGCTGACCTCGCTGACGTCTTTGCTGTCTCCCCCGCCGTCCTCGTGGGGCTGGGGTCCCGTGGGGGGGTTCGAGGGGGTCCCCCCCGAGCCGCAGACCCCATCCCCCCCCCGGGGGGGCTCGGCGGGGGCCGGGGGCCGACCCCGCTCCTTCTGCTCCACCTGCTTCCTCAGCTGGGGCACACGGGGAGGGGGGGGGTTACCTGGGGGGGGGGTCCTGGGGAGGTGGGAGCCCCCCCAGGAGGGGTTGGGGGTCCCCGGGCGGGGGTCCCGGGGGCGGGGGTCCCGTACCTCGTCGGCCATTTGGGTCAGGTCCCGTTTCATGGCGTAGGCGTCCTCGCCGTCCGCGTAGTACTTGGGCTCCACCTCGCTGATCCTGGGGGGCGGTGGGGAGGGGGCTCAGGAGGCACCAGGGTGGGGTGGGGGGTCCCTGGTCTCTCCCAAAGCTGCTCTGAGCCCCCCAAAGCCCCCCAGGACCCCCCGGCCCAGACTCACTGGAAGTTGAGGGTGTTGGAGTAGAGGTGCAGCGCGGCCCGGTTGCTGCCAAGGACAAACGAGGGGGGGTTAGTTTATTTTGGGGGGGATTTGGGGGTCGGGGGGCTATTTTGGGGGGGATTTGGGGGTCGGGGGGTTATTTTGGGGGTTATTTTGGGGGGCAGGGGGTTGTTTTGGGGGGGATTTGGGGGTCGGGGGGTTATTTTGGGGGGGATTTGGGGGTCGGGGGGTTATTTTGGGGGTTATTTCGGGGGGGATTTGGGGTCAGGGACCCCCACCTCTTGCGCACGTGCAGGGACACGTATTTGGCGTTGAAGTTCTCGATCATGGCCCGGGACGCCTGGTCCATCAACTTCTGCGCCAGCCCCAGGCGCCGGTGCGAGCGCTTCACCGCCTGCGGGGGCCAGAAACGGGCTGGGACACCCCAAAAACCCCCAAAACCCCCCCAAAAACCCTCAAAACAGCACCAGGGAACCCCAAAAACCCCCAAAAACCACCCCAAAACACCCCCAAAACCCCCAGAACAGCACCGGGGGACCCCAAAAAGCCCCAAAACACCCACATGGGACCCTAAACCCCCCCGGGGGACCCCAAAAATCCACCCAGGGGATCCCAAACCCCCTCTGAGCACCCCAAACCCCCCCCCGAGCCCCCCAACCCCCCCCCGCCTCACCAGGGACGTGATGTGTCCGTGGGGGACGTCATCGGGATCCTCCTCCCTGCACGAGCACGGGGTGGGGAGGGGGTGAGACCCCCGAATCCCACCCCAAATCCCACCCCACACCCCGGGGAAGGGGTCTCGGGGGTCCCGGGGGTCTCCCCCCGCCCCACACTCACATCTTGGCCAGGACGTATCCCACGATCTTCCCGTTCTCGTCCTCGGCGATGTAGGAGAGCTGGGGGGGGGGGGAGGGGCAAAAAGGGGCTGAGGGGGGGCTCAGGTGTGGGGGGAGGGGAATTCCAGGTGTGAGGGGGGGGAGGGGAATTCCAGGTGTTCCTGGGTGGAATTTGGGCCCCCCCAGGTGTTCCCGGGGGAGTCCCGGTGTCCCGGGGGTTGGATCCCGGTGTCCCCGGTAGGATCCCGGTGTCCGGGGGGTTTGGATCCCGGTGTCCCGGGGGTTTGGATCCCGGTGCCCCGGGGGGTTGGATCCCGGTGTCCCGGGGGTTCAGGTGAGCACCAGGTGCTCCCGGGCGGGGGCGGGGCGGAGCCAGAGCCGCACCTGAGGCCAGGAGAGGCCGTGGTAGAAGTAATACTTCATCTGGTAGTTCTCGGGCAGGCAGAGCAGGTTGCAGTGCTGCATGTTCATCAGGTCCTCGGGCTGCCGGGGCGGAACCGGGACCGGGACCGGGACCGGGACCGGGGGCGTCAGCCCGGAACCGGCCCCGCTGCTCCCCCCGCACCGGGGGGGCCCTCAGAGCCCCCGGTCAGGGCACAGGAGCCCCCAAAGAGAACCGAGATCCCGCAGTGCCCCTCAGAGACCCCCTCAAGGCCCCGGTGTTCCCCTCAGACCCCTCCCAGGGCCCGGTGTTCCCCTCACACCTCCCCCTCAGGGCCCGGTAGCATCGGTAGATCCCTTCCCGGTCCCCGGTTCCCCCTCGCCGAGCCCCGGCTGAGCCCCCCGGGCCGCCCACCCGCGCGTTCCGGATGTTCATGGCTGCGGCCGCCGGGTCCCGCTGGCGATTCCCGGTCCCGCTCCCGCTCCCGGTGCCGGCTCCGCTCCCGGTCCCCCTCACGAGCCACTTCCGGCGGAAGTTCCTCTCCGGCCAATCAGCGCCGAGCCCGCCCACCCGGCTCGTCCCGCCGTTACTGACAGGCGCCTCAGCCAATCGGCGAGCGGAGGGCGGCGCCAAGCCCCTCCCCGCTGTCCCCTTTGCCCTCAGCCAATCACAGGCGAGCTCCGCGCGTGCCCCGGGCGGTTTCTCCTCTCTCCCACCCCCCTCGCCGACCAATCAACGTCGGGCGGCGCTCAGGATTGACAGCGCCGCGAGCCAATGGGGAGAGACGGGAGGCGGGGCAGCGCAGGGCTGGGAGGCCGCGTGGGCGAGCGCGCTTTATTGCGATGGGGGAGGGGCAGGGGGAGGGGCAGGGGGGCCCGGGGGGACCCCAGGCTCGGGGGAGCTCGGGACGAGCCCCCCACACCTGAGCAAGGCCCCCATCGCGGGGTTCCCTCATTCCCGCGTGGCCTCACGGCCTCATTCCTGGGGTTTGTCCCCAAATCCCCGCGTGACCCCGCTCCGGGGGTGGTGGGGGGTGTTGTGTCCGCGCGTCCCCACTCACGCGGTGTCCCCCAGTCCTCGTCCCCGCCGCGTTTCCCATCCTGGAGTGTCCCCGCAGAGCGTCCAGCCACGGCGTCCATCCCCGCTCTCTGTCCCCAGCCCGAACCCGGGGCTGGGGGCGTTGTGGGGGTGGGGGGATCCCCCCGGCTCAGGGCTGCATGCGCAGGGCCCCGTCCAGCCTCACCACCTCCCCGTTGATCATGGGGTTCTCGGCCAGCGCCTGCACCAGGTGGGCGTACTCGGCCGGGTCCCCCAGGCGCGAGGGGAAAGGCACCTGCTGGCCCAAGAAATTCCGGACCTTCTCGGGCAGCCCGGCCAGGAGCGGGGTGGAGAACAACCCTGAGGAACCCCAAAAAAACCCAGGGTGTCAATCAGGGGGGGGGTTCTCCCTGCTCACCCCCCTCCCAGCCCAGCTGCCCCAGGCGGCTCACCCGGGGCGATGGTGACCACGCGGATGCCCAGCGGCGCCAGGTCCCGGGCGATGGGCAGGGTCATGCCCACGATGCCGCCCTTGGAGGCCGAGTAGGCGGCTTGGCCCACCTGTGGGGAGGATGTGTGGCTGCTGCAGGTGCTGACCCCCCCTCAGAGGCTCTCGGGGTCCCCGGGGGTCCCTCACCTGCCCCTCGAAGGCGGCCACGCTGGCCGTGTTGACCACCAGGCCGCGGTGGCCGTCGGCGTCGGGCTGGTTGTGGCTCATCAGCTGCGCGCTCAGGCGGATGACGTTGAAGGTGCCCACCAGGTTCACCTGGGGGTGGGGGGAGAAGCCTTTGGGGAGGGGTCTCGTGGGCACCACCGAACCCTGTGCACCCCAACTCCCCACCCCAGTGACCACAGCCACCCCCACCCCACCGCCCAGGGAGGCCCAGCTCACGTTGATGACCCTCTGGAAGTCCTCCAGGTCGTGCACTTTGTCCTTCTTGCTGTTGTAGGTCTTGACGGCGATGCCGATGCCGGCGCAGTTGACGGCCAGGTCCAGGCGGCCGAACTGCTTCTGGGCCACGGCCAGGGCAGCCCCCACCTCCTGGGGAGAGGTCACCTGGGGGGAGAGGGGACACCCAGGGGCGCTGGGGTGGCCTTGGGACAGCGCCGGGGTGGGGTGAGGTGGGGTGGTGGCATTGGGGTCAGTGGGGTCACGGTGGATGTGACTCAAGGTGGTCCCGTATGGAGGGGGAGACACCAGGGGGGTCAAGGCAGCCCCCACCTCAGCTGGGGTCACCTGGGGACAAGGCGCCTGTGCTGGGGGAGGGGATGTGTCACTGGAGGGGACAAGGTGGGATGTCACCAGCAAGGTCAAGGTGACCCCAGCTCCTCAGTCGAGGTCAGGCTGGCCCCAGTTTGAGGGGGGAGGGTGTCACCAGAGGGGTCAAGGTGGTCCCCACCACCTGTGGGCTCCACATCAAGCTGGGATGCCACCTGAGGGGTCAAAGGTCACCAGCGGGGTCAAGGCGGCCCCACCCTCCCGGGTGATGTCCCCAGCGGGATCAAACCCGTCCCAGAGCCAGCCGGGATGTCACCGGCGGGGTCGAGGTGGAGAAGCCCCCCCACCCCGCAGCCCCCTCCCAGCCCGCCCAGGCGCTCACGTCGGCGGGGGCGAAGGCGCAGCGCTCGCCCAGCTCCCGGGCCAGCTGGCCCCCGTTGGAGGCGGGCAGGTCCAGCAGCACCACCCGCGCCCCGCGCTGCACCAGCCGCTCCGCCGTGGCCCGGCCCAGCCCGGAGCCGCCGCCCGTCACCAGCGCCACCAGGCCCTGGGGGGAGAGGGAGGGACAGGGAGAGGGGGGGTCAGCGGGGAGGGGAGACCCCCCCCAGATATCCCCGGGGGTCCCGGGGCGGGGAGGGTCCCGGTACCTTCACGCTGCGAATGGCCGCCATCGCCGCCGTCCGGCCAATGCCCGCGGGGGGCGGCACCGGGGAGGGGAGGGACGGGGAGGGACCGGGGAGGGACCGGGAGGGACCGGGAGGGACCGGGGAGGGACGGGGAGGGAGCGGGAGGGAGCGGGAGGGACAGGGGGAGGACCTGGGGGATACCGAGGGAGGGACCAGGGGGACACCGGGGAATGACCGGGGGGTTGGGCCAAAGGAGGGTTCGGGGGTGGGACCGGGAGAACCTTGCGGGGGGGGACACCGTGGGCTGGGCCGAGAGTGGGGAATCCCGGGGTGAGGGGGGGAGGGGGACAAGGGGGTTCCCCAGCTGGAGGAAGGGGGGGCCATGGAGCTGCCCCGGCCCGGGGGGGTGTCCGAGGGACCCCCGGAGCGGCGGGGGGACAGGGGTGTCCGCAGGGGCACCATGGGACGGGGGGGGGGGTCCCGATCCCCTTTTCCTCCTCATCCCCGGGACTGAGGACCCCCCAGAGGCGAAAATTGGGACCCCCCCCCCCCAAAGGGACAGGACTGAGACACGGGGGGAGGGGGACCAGGACCCCAAAGGGGATGGGGACAAGATCCGGTCCCCCAGGGGGGTGGGATTGGGATTCCCAGGGGGATAATTCCAGCCCCCGCCCCCAAGGGGTCCGGATTGGGACCCCCCCCCCCCTCAGCACAAGGTCGCCCGGGGAGGGGCGGTCACGACTCCAGGATTGAGACCCCCCCCGCCCCCCCCAGGAACGGGACCAGGACCCCCAGGGGGACGGGGCTGAGCCCCCAAGGTGACCAAGGGTCAAGTCCCCCCGGGGGGGGCCCCGCTGGCCGCCCCCTCGTCCCTCCCCGCCCGGCCGGCAGCCAGGGTGTAACGTTACCTGCGACCTTCCCGGGGGGCAGCGCCAGCGCCCGCAGGGCCCCCCCGCCCCAAAAATGGAGGAGAAATCACCCAAAATCCCAGGTACCGGGGACGGGGGGGGGTGAATTCTCAGGGGGGTTGGACAGCGAGAGTGACCGCGGGGACACCGAGCGGGGACAGGGGGCAGAGGCGGGGACATGGCGGCGACATCGGAGCGGCTGGCAAGGACCCCCCCCTGCCCCCCACCCGGAAAATAAAAAAAAAAACCCAAAAATAAACAAAAAGTGGCTGCCCCTTTGCACCCCTGGAGCGAGACGGGGATGTTAATTGGGGAATTTTGGGGAGGGGGACACACACACGTGTGCTGAGGGGGAACCCCCCCCCCAATACCCTCCCAGGGGTCCCCGCAGCAGGGACACCCCCTCCCCCCCCCTCAGGGCAGGTTCTACCCCAGCTTGGGGTGCGGGAGGGATTTGGGGGTGCAAAGGCAATTAGGGGAGGGGGTAAGAGCGCTGTTACCCCCCCCCGAAAAGCCCCTTCCCCCCCAAAGCCTCCGTGCCCCAGTTCACCAACTGCCCCACCATGGTGATCCTGGTGGGGCTGCCCGCCCGCGGCAAGACCTACATCTCCAAAAAACTCACCCGCTACCTCAACTGGATCGGAACCCCCACGCGGGGTGAGTGACTCGGGGCTGGGGGGGTCGGGAAGGTTTGGGGACCCCCCTAAACCCCCCCGGGTCCCTCCGCAGTGTTCAACGTGGGCGAGTACCGGCGGGAAGCCGTGCCCAGCTACAAGAACTACGAGTTCTTCCGTCACGATAACCCCGAGGGGATGGAAATCCGCAGGTTAGAGAGGTGGGGGGTCGCGGAGGTCGCGTTTTTGGGGTACATTTGGGAGGTCAGAGCTGAACCAAACCCCCCAAACCCCCCAAACCCCCCCAGGCACTGCGCCCTGACCGCCCTCAACGACGTCCGCACCTACCTGAGCTCCGAGGAGGGGCAGGTGGCGGTAAGAGTTTAAAATTTAAACAAAAATAAATTAACCCCTCCCACCACGGACAAACGACTTCTCCCCGAATATTTGGGGGGGGGGGGTGGGGGGGGGGGGGTGTCAAATTTCTCCCCAAATCCCCCCCCGAAGGTGTTCGATGCCACCAACACGACGCGGGAGCGCCGGGATGTGATCCTGCACTTCGCCAAGGAGAACGGGTACAAGGTACGGGGGGGGAATTTGGGGGGGCGTTTGTAGATTTGGGGGGGCTGGAAGTGCCGCTTGGGGGGGTGAGGCTGTTTTTGGGGGCCCCCGCGGGATGGGAGGGGGTGTCCATGGGGGGGGGGTGAGGCTGTTTTTGGGGGTGTCCTCCGTACGTTGGTTTAGGGGGATCCAGTTTGGGGGTGTGGCACTGATTTAGGGGGGGTGACACTGATTTGGGGGGGTGACACTGATTTGGGGTGTCCACAGAGGATTGGGCGGCAGGTGAGGCTGTTTTTTGGGGTGTCCTCCGTACGTTGGTTTAGGGGTATCCAGTTTAGGGGTGTGGCATCGATTTTGGGCTGTCACAGCATGGGGAGGTGACACTTCTGGGGCTGTCACAGCACGGGGGGTGGTGACACTGATTTTGGGGTGTCACAGCAAGGGGAGGTGACACTTTTGGGGCTGTCACAGCACGGGGGGTGGTGGCACTGATTTTGGGGTGTCACAGCAAGAGGAGGTGACATTTTTGGGGCTGTCACAGCACGGGGGGTGGTGGCACTGATTTTGGGGTGTCACAGCAAGAGGAGGTGACACTTTTGGGGCTGTCACAGCGCGGGGGGTGGTTGCACTGATTTTGGGGTGTCACAGCAAGGGGAGGTGACACTTTTGGGGCTGTCACAGCACGGGGGGAGCCACCTGTGCCCCCCTTTCCCCCGCTCTCCCCCAGGTCCTGTTCGTCGAGTCCATCTGCGACGACCCCGCCATCATCGAGGAGAACATCAAGGTGAGACCCTCGTGTGTGTGGGTGACAACGGCCACCTGGAGGTGACACCCGCAGCTCCCCCCAGCTGCAGGTACCCCCCAAAACGCCACATTCCCCCCCAAAAATCCTCCAGCAAGTGAAGCTGAGCAGCCCCGACTACAAAGGCCGCGGGCAGGACGAGGCGGTGGCCGATTTCCTCAAGCGCATCGAGTGCTACAAGGCCACCTACGAGCCCCTGGACGACGAGCTGGACAGGTGACCCCCCGCCCCAGGTGTCCCCCCTGCCCCGCCAGGCCCAGCCTGACCCCCTCACTGCCCCCCCAGCGGGCTGTCCTACATCAAGATCTTCGACGTGGGCGTGCGGTACCTGGCCAACCGCGTGCAGGGCCACGTGCAGAGCCGCATCGTCTACTACCTGATGAACATCCACGTCACGCCCCGCGCCATCTACCTGAGCCGCCACGGCGAGAGCCAGCTCAACCTGCGGGGACGCATCGGGGGGGACTCGGGGCTGTCCCCCCGGGGGCAGCAGGTGGGGCTGGGGGGGTCACAGCCAGCTTGGACACACCTGGGGGGACGCAGGGATGTCCCCTTGTGGGGTCAGAGCCAGCTCAACCTGCGGGGACGCATCGGGGGCGACTCGGGGCTGTCCCCCCGGGGGCAGCAGGTGGGGCTGGGGGGGTCAGGGCCAGCTCAGCCTGCGGGGACACACCTGGGGAACGCAGGGACACACCTGGGGGGCCACAGGGATGTCACTTTGTGGGGTCAGAGCCAGCTCAACCTGCGGGGACGCATCGGGGGGGACTCGGGGCTGTCCCCCCGCAGCCAGCAGGTGGGGCTGGGGGGGTCACAGGCAGCTCGGACACACCTGGGGGAGGCAGGGACACACCTGGGGGGACGCAGGGATGTCCCCTTGTGGGGTCAGAGCCAGCTCAACCTGTGGTGACACACCTGGGGGGATGCAGGGATGTCCCCTCATGGGCACCAGGTGAGGCTGGGGGGATCAGAGCCAGCTCAGCCTGCACGGACACACCTGGGGAATGCAGGGACACACCTGGGGGACGCAGGGATGTCCCCTTGTGGGCACCAGGTGGGGCTGGGGGGCTCACAGCCAGCAGGGACACACCTGGGGAATGCAGGGACACACCTGGGGGGCCACAGGGATGTCCCCTTGTGGGGTCACAGCCAGCTCAACCTGGGGGGACACAGGGATGTCCCCTCAAGGGCACCAGGTGGGGCTGGAGGACAACAGGTGGGGTGTGGGGCTAAAGGAGGACACACCCAGCCGTCACCCCAGGTGATCACAGCGCGGAGCTAATTACCCAAACCACACCCAGAAAGGGGCGGGGCTTAGGCCACACCCCGAGCTGTGGGTGGGGTGTGGGGTGGGGCCAGGCAAAGCCACACCCAGCGGCCCCACCCCGCCCCTCCCAGTACGCCCAGGCGCTGTCCCAGTTCATCCGCAGCCAGAACATCCGGGAGCTGAAGGTGTGGACCAGCCACATGAAGCGAACCATCCAGACGGCGGCGGCACTGGGCGTGCCCTACGAGCAGTGGAAAGCCCTCAACGAGATCGACGCCGTGAGCCACGGCCCCCCTTTTTTGGGGGGGGAGAGGAGGGAGGAGGGTGGGGGAGACCCCCTCCCAAAACAGCCCCCCAGGGATGTCCCCTTGGGGGCAGCAGGTGGGGCTGGGGGAGTCAGAGCCAGCTCAGCCTGTGGGGACACACCAAGGGGGACACAGAGATGTCCCCTCATGGGCACCAGGTGAGGTCAGAGCCAGCTCCACCTGCAGGAACACACCTGGAGGGACACAGAGATGTCCTCTTGTGGGCCACAGGTGGGGTCAGAGCCAGCTCACCCTGGGGGGACACACCTGGGGGGACACACGGATGTCCCCCCGTGGGCAGCAGGTGGGGCTGGGGGGGTCAGAGCCAGCAGGGACACACCTGGGGGGACACAGGGATGTCCCCTTGGGGGCACCAGGTGAGGTCAGAGCCAGCAGGGACACACCTGGGGGGCTGCAGGGATGTCCTCTCATGGGCACCAGGTGGGGCTGGGGGGGTCAGAGCCAGCAGGGACACACCTGGGGGGACACAGGGGCACACCTGGGGGGCCGCAGGGATGGGGCACCAGGTGGGGCTGTCCCCCCCACAGGGGGTCTGCGAGGAGATGACCTACGAGGAGATCCAGGAGCGCTACCCCAAGGAGCTGGCGCTGCGGGATCAGGACAAATATCGCTACCGCTACCCCAAGGGCGAGGTAACCCCCCCAAAAAACACCCCTCTTGGGGGGGCACAGGGGGTGGGGACACCCCTAACCCCCCTCCCCACAGTCCTACGAGGACCTGGTGCAGCGGTTGGAGCCGGTGATCATGGAGCTGGAGCGGCAGGAGAACGTGCTGGTGGTGTGCCACCAGGCTGTCATGCGCTGCCTGCTGGCCTATTTCCTGGACAAGAGCGCAGGTGTGGCCTTGGGGACAGGTAGGGGACAGCTGGGGACAGCTGGGGACAGCCCAGGGAGCTGCTGTGCCCACCTGGTTCTCCTCTCAACGCTCCCAGATGAGCTGCCCTACCTCAAGTGCCCCCTGCACACGGTGCTGAAGCTGACCCCCGTGGCCTACGGTGAGTGGTCCCCCAAAAAGAGGACTGTCCCCAGATTCCCTCCCCAAAATAGGGACAACATCCCCCCCAAAAAGGGACAGTATCACCCCAAAAAAGGGACTGTTCCCCACTGTGTCCCTCTCCAAAACAGGGACAATATCACCCCAAAAAAGGGACTGTTCCCCCAGAGCCCCTCTCCTAAACGAGGGCAGTATCACCCCAAAAATGGGACTGTACCCCCAGACTCCCTCTCCAAAACAGGGACAATATCCCCCCAAAAATGGGACTGTTCCCCCCTTGTGTCCCTCCCCAAAATGAGGACAACCCCTCCCCTGCAAAACATGATTGCTCCACCGGTGTCCTGGCTGAAAACCAGCACAATTTCCCCCAAGAGGAGACCCCGCCCTCAGTGTCCCCCCCCAAAATGGGGACAATCCCCCCCCCCAAAAGCCCCCCAAAGCTGCAGCCAGGTCCCTTCTTCCCCTGCAACCCAGGCTGTGAGGTCGAGTCCATCTTCCTCAACATCGAGGCAGTGAACACCCACCGGGCACGACCCCAGGTGAGGCCCCCCCAAATCCCCAAACCCACCCCAAAGAGAGGGTGCAGATCTCATTAACCCCCCCCATAAACTGAGAGGGGGGGGATGTTAAATTCTGGGGGGGGAGATTCCCCCCAATCCCCCCCCAAACACCTTCACCCCGCAGAACGTCGACATCAACCGCACGGCGGCCGACGCCCTCAACACCGTCCCCGAGCACTTCTGAGGGAGGGGGTCCCTGGGGGGCCAGGAGAGACCCCCCCAAGCCCCAAATTAAACCTTTTACAGCCAAGAATGTGGAGATTGGGGAGGGGGGGGCTGCACACCAAGGGGGTGCCTTTATTTTGGGGGCAGGGGGTGGGGGTCAGCGGGCGGCCTCGGCCTCGCTGTACTGGCTTGACCAAAACGTGGGGTCCTTGCCTTGTATCTGAGGGGGAGAAAAACGGGGGAGGGGGCATCAAACCGAGCCCTGGAGCCCCCCCAACAAAACCCAGAGGTGCCCCCCCAACCCAAAACACGGCCTGACCTTGGCCACGGCGTTCAGCACGTCCTTCTTGGAGATCTCCTTTTCTGCCCGTGGCCCCCACTGGTATTTGAACTCGGGGGGGTCCGTCAGGGGGATGGGGGTGATCTCCAGGTACCTGCAGGGGGTCACCAATATTTTGATAAAGGTGTCACTTGGAGATGACAGCGCTGCTGAAATTTTTAGAGTGGGAAATTAAAGGTTCAGCCTGGAGGAAACATATATTTATCTATGAAAATGCTAATTATGTCATAATAATTGTTTCAGTTTGACATCTGGTGCATCACTCCACATCTGCTCTAACTAGCTCTGTAATAGATTCCAGTCTATAATCACCCAGTATTCCAGGATTTTTTCCACCAGGGAAAGTATTAATAGAATGGGTGTATTGCAAAACAAAGAGTGAAACAGCTCTGCATTTTGAAATGCACCCATACTGGTGACCAGCAGGTTTTGGGGGGGTGTCCAGCGCTCCCCCAGCCCCATCAGGGACCCCTCAGGCCGTGGGGTGTGGGGGCTGCAGGCTTTGCTCTGCGGTGTGGTATAAACAGCCCGGCCGAGCTGGCGCCGAGGCTGCTCTGGGCACACCGGGGTGGGCAGGCCAGGGAAATCCCCGCCCTGGGCACCCCAAACGCTGCCAGGAGCCTCCCCCCACTCACTTCTGCCGCACAAACTCCTCCGTCAGCAGCTTCCGCACGTCCCCGAACGCCTGGTGCTGCTTCCTGAGGGCGGGGAGGGGGTGAGTGAGGGGGGGGCACCGAGCAGCCCCGAGCCCCCCAAATCCCCTGCGTGCCCCCCCTCACATCCTACCCTGGGTACACACGGAGCAGGTGCAGGAACTCCCACAGAGCACCTGGAAAAGGGAGGGTGGCAGTGAGTGGGGTGCAAAGTGGGGTGCAGGGGGGGGTTTGGGGGGAGGACTCACTGTCTTTGACTGAGTTGCCCTTCATGAAGATGAAGCTGAGGATGATTAAGAGGAGCCCCATCTTCTCCTTCTCCTCGTCCCTGCAGCGGACACTGGTGTGTCACCCATGTGGGGGGGACACACTGATGGGGTTCTCCTCCTCCCAAATCACCCAGGAGCCCCCCAGCAGCAGCCCCCTCACACCTGCACAGGTACTTGCCCTCGACACGGGGCAGGTTATTGATGAGGATGTAGGTGTGACGTTTGGAGTCGATCTCCACCAGCTGCAGCCCAAACACCTGCGGGAGGATAAGGGTTAACCCACGGGGCATCTCCCCTCAAAACCCTCCCCTTCCCCTACCGTGCTCCCCTCACCTCCTGAAGGGTCTTGCCCGCCCTGTTGACGATTTCCGAGTAGGCATCCCGGTATTCCCGGATGACATTCTTCAGCATGTCTGCGGGAAACAGGCAGGGAACGGCTGAGGGAGCCTGGAGCTCCGAGCTCCCCACGGCCAGCAAGGATTTAGGGGTGCAAACGCCGTGGAAAGGGGATCCCCTAAACGTACCTGCCCTCTTGATAGGGATCTTCTTCTGGTCCTTCACCAGCAGGAACTGAACCAGCTCACTCACCTGTGGGGGAATTAGCAGGGAAGGCCAAGAGCGGGCTGATAACAGAAGAATGTAGGCACAGGACTCGAGGAGTGGGGAGAGAGGGGATCACCGCAATCCACCTTCTGGTTCACCTGGTCCTGGGAGCGCCGCTCCGTCTGGGTCGGGATGAAATCATCCTCCCCATCGGTCATCTGAGTGGAAAGGACAGGGGAAGAGGGGGAAGTTGATGTTAGAGAAGGAGAAAAACCGAGAAGGGGAGAATGGGAGGGGCCAGGCGGGAAGGGGAGAGTAAATGAGTGGAGAACGGGGAGGGGGCAGCCTCTCACCTGAGAGCAGCCGAGCCCTTTGCTGCGCTTCCGCTGAGACATTTCTCACAGTAGCTCTGAGAGGAAAACAAGCACCGGGCGGGCTAAAACCGCGACAAGAGCACGCCTAAGGCCGCCTCCAGCGACCCACCCTCAGCAAGGCCGCATAAATCCCCTCCAAGGCCTCACCAACGACCCGGCCCGCACACGAACCGTCACCAACCGCGCTCCGCCCGCGACTGCGCCGGCCCCGCCCACACCCACCCACCCTGCCCCCGCCAGCCCCGCCCCGTCTCGCTTCCCATTGGCCCAACCCCGTGCTCGCCCCGCCTACCGTCGAATCTCCGCGTCACGATTGGCCGAGAGCCCGAGCTCGCCCCGCCCCTCGTCCCTCGCCCGGCGAGTCTCGCGCTCCCCCCTCCCCCCGCCCCTTCCTCCCCTCAGGCGGCGAAAAAGAGCGGGAAAAGAGCGGCACGCGCCCGCCCCCCCCCGCCGCCTCACGGCGCAAAATGGCGCCAAGCGCTGCCTTCCAACGCTGGAAAAAGCCGCAAAACACCCCAAAATGACCCGCAATGGCCCGTTTCTCCCTCTCCTTTGCTTTAACAGCTGTTATTTAAACGGGTGGTGTCACCATCACCTATAATGCACTGCCACGGCCCTTCCCAGAGGTGGAAGAAGAGGTGGCAAAATGGCGGCAGAGGCTGAGGGGAGCTCGGTGCCCGCGCCCACCCCCAGCCCGGCACTGGGATATTGCGGGCACCCCAAAATCCCGGGGGAACCTTCATCCCCTGCCTGTACAGCTGAGAGTGCCGTGAAGGGTAAGGGTGATGGTTTGTGGAGGCACCCTGTGCCTTTTGGGGTTGTACCAAGGGGGTTTTGGGGAGCTGTGCGGCCTCAGGGAGTGTGTGGGGTATCCAAGGTGGCTTTTGGGGTTCTCTGGAGGGTTGGGGGTGCTCATGTAGTGTCACAGTGGGGCACTGAGTGCTACAGGGATTGGGGAGGCTGTGGAGGTGGAGTGCTCTCAATAATGGGGTGCAGCCTCAACGCTTGAGTGCTCCCTTAAACCCAAATTTGAGATTCATTAAGTGGCTGAGCATTAAATCTGCTGAGTCCGCTGTAAAAACAGGGTACCCTCAGGTGTGGGGGGGTTCTACATCCCCACTCACCCCCTCAGCTGTAAGATGGGGTGAGACCCCCTCCCCAAAACTCCCACAGGGACATGGGGGACGCCCCCAAAACCTCCTCATTTCAACCTCTTACTTGAAAGATCCCTCGAACCACACCTACAGCACCCCTGCTCCCCTAGTTCATTTCTAAAAAGGGATTTTTAACCGTTTCTCATTTAAAGAAAATATTTTAATTTAATTTTTTCATCCCTCAGAACTGCATGGCCGCCTCCAACGTCTCCGACAGCTTCGTGGCGATTTTCTCTGCGGGACACAGGTGATCAGGAGTTTGAAGGGAGGTGGTCAGGGAGGTTTGGGGGGCAGGTCAGAAAAAGGGGAAAGGGGTGTTTTTACTCACGTGCTCTTTTTTGCAACTTTTTTCTCCTTTTCCCAGCTGCTCGCAGCCCCTGGCCCTGGAATAGAGGGGGGAGCGCAGCCACCTCCTCCAGACTGGGGGCTCGGGGCACCGGCTCCTCCCCGGTGCCCCCCGACTTCACCCGGGGCTTCAGCTCCACTGTCATCGTGCCGAGCTGAGGGGGGGTCAAACATTAACCCACTGCCCCCTCAAAATCCCCCTCCCCACCTCAGCAAATCCTTCTTCACCTCCAGGTCGCTGCTGTTGTCCTCCATGGCTTCTCCTTCCCCTTCCTCCTCGGGACTGAGCGGGGACAGCCCCAGCCCGTCACCGTCACTGGGACAGCTGTGAGGGATTCAGGTGAGTTTTGGGGGGTCCTTGAGGGGTGAAGGGAGTTGGGGAGGGGGGTCAGGTGCTGCTCACCTGCCAGGACCTCGGCATCCCCCCGCTCCAGAGCCTCCAGGTCCAGCTCCGGCCCCAGCGCCGGCAGGATTTGGGCCTCGAGCTGCACCCCCTGAGATTTGGGGGGGTGGGTGTAGTACGAGATCTTCCCGCTGCAGGGGAGAAAAAGGGTTGAAAAATCCTTTTTGGAAATGAATTAGGGGAACGGGGGTGCTGTTAATGTGGTTTGGGGGATCTTACAAGGTAGGAGGTTGAAATGAGGGTGTGGGGAGAGCTCTCTTGTCCCTAAAAACAGCTCAAGGTGTGGGGAGAGCCCTCCTGTACCCAAAAATGGTGGTCAGGGTGTGGGGAGACCCCACAGCCCCTCCTCAATGGGGTCACAGGGGGTGGAAAGACCCCTCCAGTCCCCAAAAAAGGGGTCAGGGCATAGGAAGGCCATGTAGACCCCATAAAAATGGGGTTACATGGTGTGGAAAGACCCCTCCTGTACCCCAAAATGGGGTCAGGGTGTGGAAACCCCTCCCCAAGCCCCCCAAAAAGGGGGTCAAGAGGGTGGAACCCCCCCCCAACCCTCTCCCCTCCCTGGCTCACCTGGTCCAGTCGCGCAGCAGGGCCACGGCGGCGGCGTGGGCGTCCGGCAGCCCCCCCGGGCGGAGCCGGCCCTGCCGCCGGGCCAGGTGGGCCAGGAACTGCAGGGGGTCAGCGCAGGGGGGCACCCCATAGAGCTCGCCCAGCTGTGGGGGGCACACAGGGGGGTTTGAGGGGGGTTTGGACACAGGGGGCTGTCACCCTGCCACCCCCTCTGCGGCCAAAACGGGCTGGAAATCCCCAAATTTGGGGAGGGTCCCCCTGAAATGCCCCAAACAGGGGAGGGTGCCCCTGAAAATGCCCAAATCAGGGGAGGCTGCCCCCGAAATAACCTCCCCTCCCCACTGCTGTGGGCACAGAGCGTGCTGAGCCCCCCTTAATCCCGATTTTGGGGGTCCCGAATCTGCTGATTCAGCTGGGAAAACGGGAAATTTGGGAGCCCACCCTCCCCGTCGCCGTGGTGATGAAGACCCCCCACCCCCCCATGAACCCCGAGGGGTCCCCACGCACCTGCTGGGGGGGGCAGCGGCGCAGGACGGCGCAGGCGGGGGCCAGGGGGTCCCGCAGGCGCTGGGGGGCCAGAGCCCCCCTGAGGGGGGCGGCGGCCGGGGGGTCCCCCAAGTCCAGCACCACGCCCGGGCAGTCCAGCAGGCGGATGTGGCGGTCCAGCTGCACGGCCTGCAGGCACCTGGGGGCGGGGTCTGAGTGCCACGCCCACTGTGCGCACCTGGGCTGTGTGCCACGCCCACTGCGCGCACCTGGGCTGTGTGCCACGCCCACTGTGCGCACCTGGGCTGAGTGCCACGCCCACTGTGCACACCTGGGCTGTGTGCCACGCCCACTGTGCGCACCTGGGCTGTGTGCCACGCCCACTGTGTGCACCTGGGCTGTGTGCCACGCCCACTGTGTGCACCTGGGCGGTGTGCCACGCCCACTGGGCGCACCTGGGCTGAGTGCCACGCCCACTGTGCGCACCTGGGCTGTGTGCCACGCCCACTGCGCGCACCTGGGGTCTGTGCCACGCCCACTGCGTGCACCTGGGCTGTGTGCCACGCCCACTGTGCACACCTGGGCTGTGTGCCACCCCCACTACACCTGGGCAGGGTCAAGCCAGGCTCCTCCCCCTGCCCCCAGCCCAGCCCCGGGGGGCTCACCTGGTGACCCCGGGCACGGCCCCCACCCCGCAGACGCGGCTGCGCTTCAGGCTGTTGATGAGGCTGCTCTTGCCCACGTTGGGGTACCCTGGGGACGGGGGAGGTGTCGGGGGGGGGCCCCGAAACCCAGCCCCCCCCTCAACCCCAGCCCCACAACCCCCTCACCTCCCACCCACCCACAGCCCCCCTCACCCCCATTCCACACCCCTCCATGTCCCCCCAGGCCCCCACACCCCCTCCTCACACCCCAACACCCCCCCCACACAGCCCCCCCAAACCCCCCAACCCATCAACCCCCCCATACTCAACCCCCAGCCCCCCAAACTCCCCCCTCACGCCCCCCCCAGCCCCCTCCCCCCATTTCCCAGCCCCCCCCAGCCCCCCTCACCCACGACCCCCACGGTGATGGAGCTCCTGGCCCCCTCGCAGCGGCCGTAGTTGCTCAGGAGGTGCAGGAGCCTCTCGGCCCCCACGCAGGCCCCCCCCGCCAGCACCTCCTCGGGGGCTGTCACCGCCGACCCCCGGCTCTGCTTCTGTGGGGGGGGGGCACAGTGAGGGGGGCAGAGGGACCCCTCCCCTCACCTGAGCCCCCCCAGACCCCCCCCAGCACCCACCAGGTTCCTGCTCTGCTGCTGCGTGCTCGCCTTGAAGGCCACGGCGGGGAACTCTGCCCGCAGGTGCTTCAGCCAGGCGGCCACCACGTCCCTGGGCACCAGGTCTGGGGTGGGGGGCACACACAGGGGGTGTCCCCAGGGCTGCGGGGGCGCCCCCAAATCCCCCCTGAGATCCTCCACCCCCCTCACCGATCTTGTTGAGGACGAGCACCAGGTGCTGCTGGGGCCGCAGGGCCCCCTCCAGCCGGGGGCTGCGGCAGCCCTGGGGGTCGCGGGCGTCCAGCACCTCCAGCACCACGTCAGACGCTGCCAGCACCTGCCAAAATCGGGGTTCAGGTGTGCGGGGAGGGGGAAACACACTCCCCCCACCCCAAAATATCCCCCCAACCCCCCCGGCACTGACCTTGCGCAGCTCCCGCCCGAAGTGCCGCAGCGACGCCTCGTCCTGGGGGGGCTGGGGGGGCTCCTCCTCCTCCTCCTGCTGCTCCTGGGGGCACCTGTGTTACCTCCATCCATGGGGGAGCCCCCGTTTCTGCGGGGGGCATTGCCTTGGAGACCCCCCCTCCTTCCTCCTCCCTCCCAGGGCGAGCCCCTCACTCTCAGGAGAAGCCCCCCAGCCCCACCTGGCTCTGGAAGCGCTGCTGTCGCCGCTGAGCGTCCGCCAGGTGCGCGGCCAGGTGTGATCGCTGCTGCAGCCCCGGCGCCTGCGGGGCACCCAGGGGTCAGACCCCGAACCAGACCCCAAACAGCCCCCGGGGTCAGACCCCAAACCAGACCCCAAACACCCCCGGGGTCAGACCCCAAACCAGACCCCAAACAGCCCCCGGGGTCAGACCCCAAACCAGACCCCAAACAGCCCCCCCGGGGTCAGACCCCAAACCAGACCCCAAACAGCCCCCGGGGTCAGACCCCAAACCAGACCCCAAACAGCCCCGGGGTCAGACCCCAAACCAGACCCCAAACACCCCCGGGGTCAGACCCCAAACCAGACCCCAAACAGCCCCCGGGGTCAGACCCCAAACCAGACCCCAAACAGCCCCCCCGGGGTCAGACCCCAAACAGCCCCCCCGGGGTCAGACCCCAAATCAGACCCCAAACACCCCCGGGGTCAGACCCCAAACAGCTCCTCTGGGGTCACAATGGGAGAAGGAGTCCAAAATCCTCCTCCAGATTCGGCAGGGACACCCCAAAACCACCCCGGGGGAACCCCAGAATTCCCCTCCCCACCCCGGGGGGGTCCCCGGGACGCTCCCCGCCCCCCGGTTCTTTACCCGTCCCTGCCGGTTCTTGCTCTGCTGCTGCTGCTGCACGAAGGCGGCGGCGAAGCGGCCGAGCTGCGGCACCCCCGGGTCCTTCTTGATCCCGAGGCGGGCGCGCCGGGCCTGGGGACACGGGGGGGTCACACCGGGGGGGTCACCCCCAAACCCCCCCGGTTCCCTCCCTGCCCCGGGCTGGGGCTCACCTGGACGCGCTTCTTCCGGGACGCCTCCACCTGTCGTCCTGCGGGGAGGGGCGGGGTGAGCTCGGGGGGTGCGGGGATCCCCGGAACGCCCCCCGAGCCCTCCCGGTGCCTCCCCGAACTCACGGGACCGGGTCATGGCTGCGGCTCCCCCCACGCCGCCGGGATCCCTGGCGCCGCGTAGTGACGTCACTTCCGGCGCAGGGCAAAACGGCGCATCACGATGGCGGCAGCGTCCTTCCGTTGCCACGAGCAGCGGCCACGCTCAAAATGGCGCCTCCCGCGCCAACAGCACACCCAAGATGGCGGCCCCCATAAGGAGGCATGCGCCGTACCACACCCAAGATGGCGGCCCCCATAAGGAGGCATGCGCCGTACCACGCCCAAGATGGCGTCACCCCCTCAGTGTGGCCAACGTGCCACGCCCAAGATGGCGGCCCCGCGCGAGGATGCCACCCTGCCACACCCAAGATGGCGGCCCCGCCCCCACCCCTCCCCCCCAAGAACGACCGGGACTGCCCTTACCAAGAGTGCACTTTTTTATTCCTTTTTTTTTTTTTTAACTTTTTCTCTCAGTTTTGGGGTGGGGGGGAGGGGCTGAACTCATTATTTATAATTTCAGGGGCTCCCCCCTTTCACCATCCCCGCCCCCCTCCCCCAACCCCCAACACGGGGGCGGGGGGAGGAGCTGGTGGGGGCAGGGAAGGAGAGAATCCCCAAACCCTCCAACAGAGCAAAAACCCCCCCCAAACCGGGACAGGAAGAAAAAAAAAAAAAAAAAAAAAAAACCAAAAAAATAAAATAACCCCGAAAAAAAAAAAAAACCAAAAAACCAAAACCAAAAAAACCAAAACAAACCAAAAAAAGCCAATGGAACAAAAAAATATATATATATTTATAGAGGCCCTGCAGGGGGGGTCGGGGCGGCCCCCCTAGGCCAGCCCGAAGCCCTCGGAGCACTCCTGGATGGCCAGCAGCAGCATGTGCCGCAGCTTCTCGTAGCTCTCGTAGGCCGGCAGGTCCAGCTGGTTGAAGCTGGGGAGGACACCCGGGTCACTGTCACCCCCCTGAGGTGCCACCCCGCCCGCATCCCGCTGTCCCCGTGTCCCCAGGTGAGTGTGTCCCCGCCCCAGTGTCCTCACCTGACCCCAGTCACCCGGTGCCACCTCACCTGTGCGTCCCCTGCTCCCATCTCCGTGTCCCCCTGGTGTCCCCTGGTGTCTCCCCCGTGGCTTTGTGTCCCCACGTGTCCCCTCACCAGGCGTGTGCCAGAGGAGGGTGCTCGGTGTCCCCCCCATGTCCCTCTGTCCCTGTGTCCCCCGTTCCCATGTCCCCAGGCCAGGTGTGTGCTGGGATGGTGTGGTCGGTGTCCCCTCACCAGGTGTGTGCCAGAGGAAAGTGCTCGGTGTCCCCATGTCCATCTGTCCCCCTGTTCCCGTCCCCCCTGTCCCCCCCCTCACCAGGTGTGTGCCAGGGGCAGGTGCTCATTGTCCCCCCCTGTCCCCCTGTCCCTCACCAGGTGTGAGCTGAGGGCAGAGCTCAGTGTCCCCATGTCCCCCTCTGTCCCTCTGTCCCCCTGTCCCCCCCGTCCCCTCACCAGGTGTGTGCCGAGGGCATGTGCTCATTGTCCCCCCATGTCCCTCTGTCCCCCTCTGTCCCCTCCATGTCCCCCCATGTCCCCTCACCAGGTGTGTGCCAGGGGCAGAGTTCAGTGTCCCCCTGTCCCTCTGTCCCCCTGTCCCCTCACCAGGTGTGAGCCGAGGGCAGGTTGTCATTGTCCCCCCGTGTCCCTCTGTCCCCCTGTCCCCCCTCTGTCCCCCTGTCCCCCCTCTGTCCCCCTGTCCCCTCACCAGGTGTGAGCCAAGGGCAGAGCTCAGTGTCCCCATGTCCCTCTGTCCCCCGTCCCTCTGTCCCCCTGTCCCTCTGTCCCCCTGTCCACCCTGTCCCCATGTCCCTCTGTCCCCCCCTGTCCCCCTGTCGCCCTGTCCCTCACCAGGTGTGAGCCGAGGGCAGAGCTCAGTGTTCCCATGTCCCTCTGTCCCCCTGTCCCTCTGTCCCTCCATGTCCCCCTGTCCCTCTGTCCCCCCATGTCCCCCTGTCCCTCTGTCCCCTCCATGTCCCCCTGTCCCCCCATGTCCCTCTGTCCCCCCCTGTCCCTCACCAGGTGTGCGCCGAGGGCAGGTGCTCATTGTCCCCCCATGTCCCTCTGTCCCCCCATGTCCCTCTGTCCCCCTGTCCCCCTGTCCCCCCATGTCCCTCTGTCCCTCTGTCCCCCCATGTCCCCCTGTCCCTCTGTCCCCCCATGTCCCTCTGTCCCTCTGTCCCCTCCATGTCCCCCTGTCCCTCTGTCCCCTCCATGTCCCCCTGTCCCCCCGTGTCCCTCTGTCCCCCCCTGTCCCTCACCAGGTGTGCGCCGAGGGCAGGTGCTCATTGTCCCCCCATGTCCCTCTGTCCCCCCATGTCCCTCTGTCCCCCTGTCCCCCTGTCCCCCCGTCCCCTCACCAGGTGTGAGCCGAGGGCAGAGCTCAGTGTTCCCATGTCCCTCTGTCCCCCTGTCCCTCTGTCCCCCCATGTCCCCCTGTCCCCCCCTGTCCCCTCACCAGGTGTGACCCGAGGACAGGTGCTCACTGTCCCCCCCCTGTCCCCCTGTCCCCCTGTCCCTCACCAGGTGTGAGCCGAGGGCAGGTGCTCATTGTCCCCCCATGTCCCTCTGTCCCCCCCATGTCCCCCTGTCCCCCCATCCCCTCACCAGGTGTGCGCCGAGGGCAGCCGGTCGGTGGAGCGGTCGTCGCGGTGGATCTGGAACTTCTGGATGCCGTTCATGCCCTCGAGGGCGGCGAATCCCTGCAGGGGCACCTTGGACGTGCCCGTCACGAACTGCAGGAACTTGGCGCGGTCGGCCTGGTCGAAGGAGCGCAGGGCGCGCCAGAACCACTGGATCTGCGCCGGGACGGACACGGGGACGGACAGACGGACGGACAGTCAGCCACCGGGACCCTCGGAAACCCCCCTGGATCCCTGCACAATCCTCCCAGGATCCAGCTCCGCCCGGATGGAGCTGCCCAGGTACCCAGAACCCCCTGAAATCCCCCCTGAACCCCCCAAAATCCCCCCAGGAACCCCCTGGAATCTCCCCCAGGATCCAGCCCCACCTGGATGGAGTTGCCCTGGTACCCAGAACCCCCCGAAATCCCCCCTGAACCCCCCAAAATCCCCCCAGGAACCCCCTGGAATCTCCCCCAGGATCCAGCCCCACCTGGATGGAGTTGCCCAGGTACCCAGAACCCCCCGAAATCCCCCCTGAACCCCCCAAAATCCCCCCAGGAACCCCCTGGAATCTCCCCCAGGATCCAGCCCCACCTGGATGGAACCCAGAACCCCCTGAAATCCCCCCAGAACCCCCTAAAACCCCCCAGGACCCTTTGGAACCCCTCCCCAGGTGCCAGCCCCACCTGGATGGAGCTGCTCTGGTACCTGGAATCCTCCAAAATCCCCCCAGAACCCCCAAAATCCCCCAAAGAACCCCTTGGAACCCCTCCCCAGGGCCCAGCCCCACCTGGATGGAGTTGCCCTGGTACTTGTGGTACTCGGTGTTGGCCTTGAGGTCGTCGATGTCGATGGTGGGCAGCCCCGAGATGAGCAGCTCCAGCTCCTGCTCCGTGAAGATGGAGATGAGGCGCTTGGGGATGATCTCGTAGAAACCTTCCAGGAACGCCGCCAGCTGCTTCCGGATGGCCCCTGAGGGAATTTTGGGGGGGTCAGGGGGGGTCCCAGGAGCCCCCCCAGAGCTCCTCCTGTCCCCCAGGCTCACCTGTCATGCGCATCTGGCACACCAGGTGCACGTACTCCTTCTTGTTCTCCTCCGTCACCAGCACGTTGGCCCCGTTGGGCTTCAGGTCCCGCACCTCGCACACCCCGAATTCCTGCACCTGGGGGGGCACGGGGGGTCAGCAGGGTGAGGGGACACCCCTGAGCCCCAAAAACCCTGAATTCCTGCACCTGGGGGGGCACGGGGGGGTCAGCAGGGTGAGGGGACACCCCTGAGCCCCAAAAACCCCGAATTCCTGCACCTGGGGGTGAGCAGGGCATGGGGACACAGAGGGGACATCCCTGAACCCCAAACCCCTGAACCTGGGGGTGCCAGATGGGGGAAGGTGTCACCCCTGTGGTGTGAGGAAATGAGGGGACACCCCAGGGACACCCCCAAACCACAGGGGGACTCCTCAGGAGGGGAGGGGGCTCCTCCCTGGCACTCGGGACCCTGCAGGGGCAGCCGTGGGGAGCTGGGGACCCCCAAATGCTGCTTTTGGGGGTCCCTGTGCTGGTTTTGGAGTCCTGGTGCTGCTTTTGGGGGTCCCAGTGCTGCTTTTGGGGGTCCCAGTGCCGGTTTTTGGGGGTCCCCACCTCGGTGCTGAAGGTGAGGTCGTAGCCCAGCGTGGAGACGTCGTTCTCCAGCAGGTACACCAGGCCCTGGTAGAAGTGATAGTCCTCGCTCTCCATGTCCGTGTACCTGGGGGGCCAAAAAATGGGGGGCAGAGCCCCCAAAACGGGGTCAGACCCCACTGGGAATCCCAAAAATGGGGTCAGACCCCACTGGGAATCCCAAAAACGGGGTCAGACCCCACTGGGAGCTCCTTAACTGGGGTCAGACCCTGCTGGAGAGCCCAAAAAAACAGGGTCAGACCCTGCCAGGGGTCCAGAACCCCATAAATTGACTCCAAACCTTTTGAATGGGATCCAGCGCCCCATAAATGCAGCCTCACATCCCTCTGAGGGGCTCCAGCACCCCATAAACAGATCTTACACCCCACGAATGCCATCCCACACCCCACAAACACACTCCCACCCCCTCTGAGGAGCTCCAATACCCCATAAACAGCTCCAGCACCCCATAAATGGGTCTGGCACTCACCCCACTGCATTTGTGGGGTGTGGAACACAGTCCCACACCCCACAAACACAGTGCCACCCCCTCTGAGGAGCTCCAGCACCCCCTAAACAGATCTCACACCCCACAAATGCCATCCCAGAACCCCATAAATGGGTCTGGCACTCAATGAACACAATCCCACACCCCACAAATGCAGTCCCACCCTCTTCTGAGGAGCTCCAACACCCCATAATCAGATCCCACACCCCCCAAATCAGTCCCACAACCCCCAAATCAGATCCCACACCCCCGAAATCAGACCCCACACCCCCCAAATCAGATCCCACACCCCCCAAATCAGATCCCACACCCCACAATCAGATCCCACACCCCACAATCAGATCCCACACCCCCCAAATCAGATCCCACACCCCCCAAATCAGTCCCACATCCCCATAATCAGATCCCACACCCCACAAATCAGCCCCACACCCCCCAAATCAGATCCCACACCCCCCAAATCAGATCCCACACCCCCCAAATCAGTCCCACACCCCCCAAATCAGTCCCACAGCCCCCAAATCAGATCCCACACCCCCCAGATCAGCCCCACACCCCCCGACCCCCCGTCCCGGCCCCGCTTACCGCACGGACTTGCCCAGGATGTGTTTGTAGAAGGAGCGGGTGAAGTAGCACTCCAGCAGGCGGTTGTCGTACACCGCCTTGGCCACGATCCTGCCCACGAACTTGAAGTAGCTGAGGTGGTTGGGGTTGCAGTGGGACGAGGGGTTGATGGTGTAGGTGACGCGGTCGCCGGGCGAGGTGCGGAACAGGGCGTACATGGGGTTGAACATCTCGCGGGAGATGATCATGTACCACTCCCGCAGCAGCCCCCCCGCGTCCTGGCCCTCCTCGCCCTCGAAGACGATGTAGCTGAGGGGAGAGGGGGGGGTTAGGAGGGGTTTTGGGGAGGAATTGAGGGGTTTGGGGTGTCCCAGGGTTGGTTTGGGGTGTCCCAGGGGGTGTTCTGGGGGGTTTGGGGAGGATGGAGAGGGGTTTTGGGGGGGTTTGGGGTGTCCCAGGGTCTGTTTGGGGTGTCCCAGGGGGTGTTCTGGGGGGTTTGGGGAGGATGGAGAGGGGTTTTGGGGGGGTTTGGGGAGGAATTGAGGGGTTTGGGGTGTCCCAGGGTTGGTTTGGGGTGTCCCAGGGGGTGTTCTAGGGGGTTTGGGGAGGATGGAGAGGGGTTTTGTGGGGGTTTGGGGAGGAATTGAGGGGTTTGGGGTGTCCCAGGGTCTGTTTGGGGTGTCCCAGGGGGTGTTCTGGGGGGTTTGGGGAGGATGGAGAGGGGTTTTGGGGGGGTTTGGGGAGGAATTGAGGGGTTTGGGGTGTCCCAGGGGGTGTTTGGGGTGTCCCAGGGTTGGTTTGGGGTGTCCCAGGGGGTGTTCTGGGGGGTTTGGGGAGGATGGAGAGGGGTTTTGGGGGGGTTTGGGGAGGAATTGAGGGGTTTGGGGTGTCCCAGGGTTGGTTTGGGGTGTCCCAGGGGGTGTTCTGGGGGGTTTGGGGAGGATGGAGAGGGGTTTTGGGGGGGTTTGGGGAGGAATTGAGTGGTTTGGGGTGTCCCAGGGTTGGTTTGGGGTGTCTCAGGGGGTGTTCTAGGGGGTTTGGGGAGGATGGAGAGGGGTTTTGGGGGAGAAAACGGGGGTTGGGGAGGATGGAGGTGTTTTTTGGGGGGGTTTGGGGAGGGTGGAGGGGGGTTTGAGTGTCTCAGGGGCTGTTTGGGGTGTCCAGGACGTGTTTTGTTAGGGTTTGGGGAGGATGGAGGGGTTTTTGGGGGGGATCTGGGGGAATTGAGAGGGTTTGGGGAGGATGGAGTAGGATTTTGGGTGTCCCAGGGTCTGTTTGGGGTGTTCTGGGGTGATTTGGGGGAGGATGGAGGTGTTTTTGGGGAGATTTGGGAGGGAATTGGGGACTTTGGGGAGGGTGGAGAGGGATTTTTGGGGGAATTGAGGGGGTTTGGGGAGGGTGGAGGGGTTTTTGGGGGGATTTGGGGAGGGTGGAGGGGGGTTTTGGGTATCCCAGGGGGTGTTTGGGGTGTCCCAGGGGGGTGTTCTGGGGGTCACATTTTTGAGACACCCCAAGAGCTATTTCGGGGGGTCCCCAAGAGCTGTTTTGGGGTCCCCAGGAGCTGTTTTTGGGGGCTCTCACAGGCGATTCTTCATCTCCTCGGGCGACTTGCGGTGCAGCTCCCGGTAGGAATCCTCGAAGACGTGATCGCGCCGCACGTGCACGGCCATGTCCTCCTTGCGCAGCCCCTCGTCCAGGCGCTCCAGCTCCTGCCTGAAGTACCTGGGGGGGGAAAACGGGGTGAGGGGGCCAAAAAAAATGGGGTGAGGGAGGGAAAAATGGGGTGGGGCAAAAAAAATGGGGTGAGGGGCAAAAAAAACGGGGTGGGGGGCAGGATTTGAATGTTATAATGTCAATTTATCTACAGAATTTGAATGTTACAATGGTCAATTTACCTAAGGGTGCATTTCTAGAAACGTTTAATTAAAAAAAAAAAGAAATGGGGAATTGTGGGGAGAGAAAAGGAGATGCTGCTGGGGTCAGACCCTGCTGGAGAGCCCAAAAAAAACCAGGGTCAGACCCTGCCAGGGCTCCAGCACCCCATAAACGCAGTTTTCCACCCCTCTGGGGGTATCCAGCACCCCACAAATGACTCCAAACCTTTCGCATGGGGTCCAGCACCCCCTAAACGACTCCAGCACCCCCTAAACGCAGCCCCACACCCCACAGGTGGAGTCTCAACCCCACGGGGACCCCAAAACCCCCCCCGGGCCGCGCACTTGCGCTTGACGTCGAAGTCCAGCACGCGGATGTAGTCGACCAGCACGGCGAAGGGGCCGTCGGCCAGGTGGGTGGTGGACTGGCGCAGGATCTGGTTCAGCACCGTCCGGTGGGTCTCTGAAAATGGGGGGGAGAAAATAAAAATACAGGGGGGTTTGGGGGGGTCTGAAAATAGGGGGGTGGAACGTCCTGAGGTGATTTAGAGGGGTTTGTTGGCTGTCCCGAGTCTTGGGAGTTTTGTTCTTGGGTGGTAATGACTCAGAAGGGTTGAGGGGGTCAGGAATTCCTCGAATTCGTCCTTGCCAAAGTTCTGGGGGTCCCCCAAATTCATCTCCCTCAAAGGCTTTGGGGTTCCCACAAATTCATCTCCCCCAAACCCCCTCCAATGCCCCTTAAACCCCCTCCCCACATCCCAAACCCCCTCCAATGCCCCCCAAACCTCTTCCAATACCTCCCAACCCCCCTCCTTGTGCCCCAAACCCCCTCCCCACACCCCAAACCCCCTCCTTGTTCCCCCAATGCCCCCCAAACCCCCTCCCCACACCCCAAAGCTCCTCTCAGGCCCCTCCAATGCCCCCTCCTTGTGCCCCAAACCCCCTCCTTGCCCCCCCAAACCTCCTCCAATTTCCCCCCAAACCCCCTCCAAATCCCCCCAACCCCTCTCCTTGCACCCCAAATCTCCCCCAAACCCCCTCCCCATGCCCCAAACCCCCTCCAAAGCCCCTCAACCCCCTCCAAAGCCCCCCAAATCCCCTCATTGCACACCAAAGCCCCCCATACCCCCTCCAAAGCCCCCCAACCCCCCTCCTTGCACACCAAAGCCCCCCCAAACCCCCTCCAAAGCCCCCCAAACCCCCTGGAACACCCCCCAAACCCCCTCCCCGTGCCCCAAGCCCCCTGGAACACCCCCCAAACCCCCTCCCCATGCCCCAAACCCCCTCCAAAGCCCCCCAACCCCCCTCCCCGTGCCCCAAACCCCCCCCCAGCCCCCCCCGGGCGCTCACCGGCGAAGCGCAGGAATTTCTGGGTGTCAGGGGGCAGGCTGGCCGAGATGTGCATGGCCGAGGGCTCGCGGGAGAAGAAGGGGTCGAGGGCCGAGGGCGTGGCGGGCGTGAGGGGCGCGGGCGACAGCGGCGGCGGCTCGTCCTTGATGTGCGCCAGCTGGCTCTCCCGCGTGTCCCGCACCGGCGGGCGGCTCTCCCGCTCCGTGGCGTGCACCAGGAAGAACGCCTCCACCGCCGGCTGCAGCACTGCCGGACGGACGGACAGACGGACACGGATGGATGGATGGATGGATGGACGGGAGGTGAGGGATGGACAGGGGGACGGTGAGGGGACAGTGGGGCAGGAATGGGACAGGGGAACGGAGAGGGACGGTGAGGGGGATGGACAGGGGGACGGTGAGGGATGGACAGTGAGCGACGGACAGCGGGGCGGTGAGGGATGGACAAGGGGACGGTGAGGGATGGACGGACAGGGGGACGGTGAAGGGACAGTGGGGCAGGAATGGGACAGGGGAACGGAGAGGGACAGTGAGGGGGATGGACAGGGGGACGGTGACAGATGGACGGACAGGGGGGTGGTAGGGGTCAGTGGGATGGGAGTGGGACAGGGGACGGGGTGGGACAGGGACAGAGGGACAGTGAGGGACAGACGGACAGGGGGGCAGTGAGGGATGGACGGACAGGGGGGCAGTGAGGGATGGACAGTGAGGGACAGGGGGCCAGTGAGGGGTCAGGGACAGGGGACAGCGAGGTGAGAATGGGACAGGGGGATGGTGAGGGACAGACAGGGGACAGTGAAGGATGGACAGGGAGACAGTGAGGGGTCAGCAGGATGGACAGGGGACAGTGAGGGGACAGTGAAGGATGGACAGGGGACAGTGAGGTGGGAATGGGATGGAGGGACAGTGAGGGGTGGGACGGGGACAGAGGGACAGTGAGGGGGCCCCTCTATAGGTTCCAGCCCCCTCCCCTGGGGATTTAGGGTCACCCCAATGGTTTTGGGGTCCCTCTTATAGATTCCAACCCACTGCCCCAGGATTTAGGGCCCCCCCTGTGTTTTTGGGGTCCCTGCCCCAGTCCCCCTGGATTTTGGGGTGCTGCACCAAGTTTTTGGGGCCCCTGTCCCAGTCCCAGCCCCCTGCCCCAGGATTTAGGGCCCTCCCTGTGTTTCTGGGATCCCCCCGGGGTTTGGGGCCCCCCAGGATCCGGGGTGACGCACCGAGCACGGCGTGCTGGTCGTGGGACTCCTCCAGCTCCTTGAGGCACTCTCCCAGCATGTCCCACAGCTCGTCCAGGCTCAGCTGCTCGCTCAGCAGGGGCAGCTCGGGCGGCCGCTCCTCCCGCTCCCGCTCCCTGTCCCTGTCCCGCTGCTCCCGCTCCCGGTCCCCGCCCGGAGCCGCCTCGGGGCCTGCGGGGAGGGGGGGACACGGTCAGGACACCCCCGGTGGTGTCACCAGGGCCACCCCAGCGGTGCCACCCGGGCGGTGCCACCCGAGCCCAGCGGTGCCACGCGCTGTGGGGACACTGGGGTGGCACCGGCAGCGGGATGGGGTGAGACCAGTGGTGGCACTGGGGGTGACTGGGTGGCACTGGGAGGGACTGGGAGGTGACTGGGCAGTACTGGGTGGGACTGGGCAGCACTGGGAGGTGACTGGGCTGTACTGGGAGGTGACTGGGTGGTGACTGGGTGGCACTGGGCAGCCCTGGGACATACTGGAGGGGGACTGGGACATACTGGGTGATGACTGGAAGGCACTGGGAGGTGACTGGGAAGCACTGGGACACACTGGGTGGTGACTGGGTGGCACTGGGCCATACTGGGCCATACTGGAGGGGGACTGGGCGGCACTGGGGGTGACTGGGAAGTACTGGGAGGTGACTGGGCTGTACTGGAGGGGGATTGGGCAGCACTGGGCCATACTGGGAGGTGACTGGGAGGCACTGGGCCGTACTGGGAGGGGACTGGGGGGGTTCTCACCCACGTCCTGCGGGGCGGGCGAGGGCTGGTCCACGTCCATGGGCGACTCCTCGCGCCGGGGGGCGGCGTCGGCGGGCCCGGCCTCCGACTGGGGGGGAGGGGGCGGCTTTAGGGGGCCGGGACCCCCCCAGGGGATCCCCCAGAGCCCCCCGGGCCGGGGGAACCCCGAAAATTGGGGGGGGGAGGGGCTGGGAGCCGCGGGGGGAGCGGGAGGGGGATGGGGAGAGGGCGGGGGAGGAAGGTGAGGATGATGATGGGGATGAGCAGGACGCGGAGGGAGGAAGGCTGTGGGGGAGTGGGGGCAGGAGGGGAGGGGATGGGAGGAGGAGGGTGAGGAGGAGGCTGAGGAAGGTCAGGGATGGGAGGAGGAGGGGGCAGAGAAAGAGGAGGAAGGGACAGGACGAGGATGAGGAGGGGGCTGAGGGTGATGAGGAGGAGCAGGGGGGAGGAAGGCGGCTGAGGAGGAGGGATGAGGAGGATGAGGAGGATGAGGAGGATGAGGAGGATGAGGAGGAGCAGGGGGAGGAAGGCAGCTGAGGAGGAGGATGAGGAGGAGAAGGAGGAGCAGGGGGAGGAAGGCAGCTGAGGAGGAGGAGGAGGATGAGGAGGATGAGGAGCAGGGGGAGGAAGGCGGCCGTGCTAACCGTGTCTCCCTGCTGCCGCCTCCGGGCCCTCTGGCCCTCACGTACCATTTGTATGATGGCGTCGGCCTCGGCCTCCAGCTGCCGGACGGCGGCCTGGATGCTGCCGGCCGCCCCCAGCCCCGCCGCGCCTGCGGGCACAGCGACGTCAGTGTGGGGACACGGGGACCGTGTGGGGACATGGGGACAGTGTGGGGACATGGGGGTCAGTGTGGGGACATGGGACAGTGTGGGGACACGGGGACAGTGAGGGGACATGGGGACAGTGTGGGGACACAGGGACAGTGTGGGGACATGGGGACAGTGTGGGGACATGGGGACAGTGCGGGGACAGTGTGGGGACATGGGGACAGTGAGGGGACAGTGTGGGGACATGGGGACAGTGCGGGGACATGGGGACAGTGAGGGGACAGTGTGGGGACATGGGGACAGTGCGGGGACAGTGAGGGGACATGGGGACAGTGTGGGGACATGGGGACAGTGAGGGGACATGGGGGGTCAGTGTGGGGACATGGGGACAGTGTGGGGACATGGGGACAGTGTGGGGACACGGGGACAGTGAGGGGACATGGGGACAGTGAGGGGACACAGGGACAGTGTGGGGACATGGGGACAGTGTGGGGACATGGGGACACAGGGACAGTGTGGGGACACGGGGACAGTGTGGGGACAGTGTGGGGACATGGGGACATGTGGTCAGTATGGGGACATGGGGACAGTGCGGGCACAGCGCCGTCAGTGCCAGACAGGGGACAGCGTGGGGACATTGGGTCAGTGTGGGGACCAGAGGAGTGGCAGGACATTGTTCATCGCCAGAGACCCCAGAGAGGGCCAGGAGCCACCCCAGGCCCCAGAGTGACCACATGGACCAGGAACCATTGATGACAAGGGGACAGGAGGGTGCCCTGTGCTGTGGCCAGGGACAGGAACCACCCCAGGCCCCAGAGTGACCACAGGACCCATCAGTGACCACGGGACAGGAACCACCCCAGGCCCCAGAGTGCCCCAGCACCCGCGGGTGCCCGGCGGTCAGTGCGGTCAGCGCGCGGCCGCGGCGGCGCTCACCCAGCCGGCCGGGCTGCTTGGCCTTGCGGTGCGCCCGGCGCGTGTCGTCGCGCAGCTGGATGATGACCTGCAGCACGCGCAGGAAGAAGCGCTGCGTGGACGTCTTGGAGGTCAGCACCGACATGGAGGGCAGCTGCAGCTCCCGCCCGCCCAGCGCGCGCTTCTGCGAGGCCACGATCACCACGCTCTCGGCCGTGTCGAAGCTGCGGGGGCACGGGGACACGGGGTCAGCGTGGGGACAGGGACATGGGGTCAGGGACACGGGGACAGTGTGGGGACAGGGACAGGGGAACAGGGACAGGGACACGGGGTCAGGGACACGGGGTCAGTGTGGGGACAGGGACACAGGGTCAGTGTGGGGACAGGGACAGGGACATGGGGACAGTGTGGGGACAGGGACACGGGGACAGTGTGGGGACAGGGACACGGGGACAGGGACAGGGACACAGGGATAGTGACAGGGTCAGTGTGGGGACAGGGACAGGGGGTCAAGTGTGGGGACACAGGGTCAGTGTGGGGACGGGGACACGGGGTCAGGGACAGTGTGGGGACATAGGGTCAGTGTGGGGACAGGGACAGGGACACGGGGACAGTGTGGGGACAGGGACACGGGGACAGGGACAGGGGGAGAGGGACAGGGACACGGGGACAGGGACAGGGGGTCAGTGTGGGGACAGGGACAGGGGGTCAGTGTGGGGACAGGGACATGGAGTCAGTGTGGGGTCAGGGACACGGGGACAGGGACAGTGTGGGGACATGGGGACACGGGGTCAGTGTGGGGACACGGGGTCAGTGTGGGGACAGGGGACATGGGGGCAGTGTGGGCACAGGGACAGTGTGGGGACCAGAGCTGTCCCCAGTACCCGGAACAGGGACAGGAGGTGTCACAGCCCCCAGGAGCTGTCACAGCCCCCAGGACAGCCCCCCAGCCCCCAGGAGCTGTCCCCAGCCCCCCAGGACAGCCCCCCAGCCCCCAGGAGCTGTCCCCAGCCCCCAGGACAGCCCCCCAGCCCCTCGGCTCTCACCGGCTCTGCATTTTGCCCTTGAGCTTGGCGCTGGGGGGCTGCTCCTCGGGGAGCCCCTCAGGGGACGGCGCCTCCAGCTGCGCCCGGCGCTGCTGCTCCAGGTTGTACTCACGGAGCTCGGCCAGCAGCGTGCCTGGGGCGGGGGGACACGGCTGGGACCCCCTCCCTGACCCCCCCACTGCCCCCCCGGCACCCCCACGCACTGATCTGGGGGCCCAGACCCCCCCTCACACAGAGTCCCCACCCCCAGGGCACCCCCTCACCCCTCTGGTGACACAGGGCTGTCCCCAGGACCCCCTCCCATAGATCTGATGGCTCAGAGCCCCCCCCCCAGGTCCCCCCTCAGCCCTTTGGTGACACAGGGACACCCCCATGACCCCCCCTCACCCATTTGGTGACACAGGGACGTCCCCAGGACCCCCCCTCACCCATTTAGTGACAGAGGGATGTCCCCCCTCACACATTTGGTGACACAGGGATGCCCCCAGGACCCCCCCTCCCCCCTCTGGTGACACAGGGATGTCCCCAGGACCCCCTCCCATAGATCTGGTGGCTCAGAGCCCCCCCCCCAGGACCCCCCCTCACCGATCTGGCGGCACAGGGCCCCCCCCAGCTGCCGGGCCCCGCTGAGCAGCAGCCGCAGCACCGTGTCCCTGGTGCCCGCGTCCCCCCGCGACAGCTGCAGCAGCACGTTGGCCGCGTCCTCCAGCCCCTCCTCCGAGCACGAGTGCGACGTCAGCACCTGGGGGGCGGCACGGGGAGGCCTTGGGGACACCTGGGGACACCCGGGGACGGCGGGACAGCCCCCCTGTCCGGCCTGGCCCCCCCCCCAGTACCTCCACGGAGAGCTGGAGCTGGCTCTCGGTCAGGCCCGTGGCCGCCAGCCGGGGGTCGGGGCCGCCCTCGGGGACCTTGGCAGGGGACTTGGAGCTCTTGGCGGGGGCTGGGGACAGCGGGGACAGCGTGGTGGGGGGGGTGGCGGTGGGTGGGAGGTGGCACCGAGGCCATCGCCCCCACCACCACCACCCTGCCAGGGTGGGCACAGGCTGCTCCCTGTGCCCGCTGTGCCCCCATGTCCTTGTCACTGTGTCCCATCCCTGTCCCTGTCACCGTGTCCCATCCCTGTCCCAACCCTGTCCCTGTACTTCTCGTGTCGTGTCCCATTCCTGTCCCCATGTCCCACCCCGTGCCCAAACCCCTGTCCCCCATGGCGCCACTCCGTATCCCCACGTCCTCCTGTCCCCATCTGTGTCCCCATGTCCCACCCCTGTCCCCCCCATGTCCCCCTGTCCCCCTCTGTGTCCCCATGTCCCTGTGTTCCTCCCATCTCCCTGTCCCCCCGTGTCTCCCCCTGTCCCCCTATCCCAACCCCCATGTCCCCCCTTCCCCCCATCCCCCTGTCCCACCCCTGTCCCCGTGGTGTTCCCCATCCCCCCTGTCCCTCTCCTGTCCCCCCATGTCCCTCCCCATGTCCCCCTGCCCCTCCCCTGTCCCCGTGGTGTCCCCCCCTGTCCCCACACTCACCCGCGCTCCCTCCGGCCGCTCCAGCGCCGCCTCCTCCTCCATTCCCGCCCTGTCCCGGGGGGCTCCCGGGCGCCGCCGCCCCCGCTGTCCCCGCTGTCCCCGCCGTCCCCGCCGCCGTCCCCGCTCCTCCAGCGGCCGGGGCGGGGCCGGCGGGCGGGGCCGAGCCCCCGTTCTGGGCGGGGGTCGCCGCCGCCGCCGCCGCCCCTGCCGCCCCCTCCCCGGCCTTGCCCCCCTCGGGGAGGGCGATGGAGATGAGGGAGAGGAGGCGCAGCAGCTTCTCGGTGAGCAGGGGGCTGCGGCGGATGACGCCGTGCGACAGCATGTTCATCAGCTGCCCCAGCGGCGACGCCTCCAGGCCGCCCCCGGCCGCCTCGGGCTCGGGGCCGCCCCCGCCGCCCCCCGCCCGCGCCGAGCCCTTGCCCTTGCGGCTCACGTTCATGTTGTCCAGCTTGACCAGCAGGTCCCAAAAGTCGGTGGACAGCGAGCCCGACTGAGGGGGAGGGGCCGGGGAGGGGGTGGCGGGGCCGGTGGGGGCGGGGGGAGGGGGTGGGGGGGGAGCCGGCGGGGTTTGGGGGGGTGGGGGAGGGGGAGGAGGAGGGGGAGGGCAAGGGCTGCCCCCCGATTTGGGGGGGGCCCGCGGTCGCGCTCCGGGTCGGCGGCGGGGTCTCGGCCTCGTTGTTGGGTGAAGTGGCTGGGGAAGACCTGGGGAGGGGGGGGACAGGGGGTGTCCGGTGACCCCAAAACCACCCCGGAATCCCCTGTGCCCCCCCACCCCGGGGGGTCTCAGTCACCCCCAGGCCCCACACAGATTTTGGGACCCCACCCCCCAACCCAAGGTGATGCTTGGGAGGGACCCCAAGCGTGGGGAGGGGTCCCCAGTTGTAGCCCCTCCCACCCAATGCCCCCCACTGCTTTCTCCAGTGACCCCAAGTGCCCTTTGATGTGCCCTGGTGTGCCCCAAAAGGTCCCAAGTGTCCCCCAAACCCCTCAAGGAACATCCCAGAAACCGAATGAGGGGTCCTGGTGTTCCCCCGTTTCCCCTGAACAGCCCCAAACCTTCCTTGAACACTTTCCAGTGCCTCCCACACCTTCCCCAAGGCCCCAAAAAGCCCCCAAAATGCCCCAGTGCCCCCCCAAACCCCCCAGGGACCTCCCAGAAACCCAACAACGCCCTCCAGAGTGTCCCTCCACTTCCCCCAAAGGTGCTCCAGTGCCTCCAACACCTCTCCCAAGTCCCCCAGCTCCACCGAAAAGCCCCCAACTATGCCCTGATGCCCCCAAAACCCCCTAGGAATGCCCCAGAAACCCAACAACGCGCTCCACAGTGCTCCTCAACTTCCCCCAAAGGTGCCCCAGCACCCCCCAAAAGTGCCCCAGTGCCCCCCAAAGGTGCCCCAGCACCTCCCAAAAGTGCCCCAGCGCCCCCCACAGGTGCCCCAGCACCCCCCAAGGTGCCCCAGTGCCCCCCAAAAGTGCCCCAGCTCCCTCCAAGGGTGCCCCAGCACCCCCCAAGGTGCCCCAGCGCCCCCCAAAGGTGCCCCAGCGCCCCCCAAAGGTGCCCCAGAGCCCCCAAAGGTGCCCCAGAGCCCCCAAAGGTGCCCCAGCACCCCC
>JADMLD010000069.1:0-41605 GCA_017589585.1 Phylloscopus whistleri
TGCCACAGGCAGGGCAGCTCCCACTAGAATTCTGCACCTTCCACAAAAATTAATGTCGTGGAAGCTCTGGGAATTGTGTTGTCCCTCCCACCAGCTTCGGTCCCTCATTTTTAGTGAAGAGGGCACACACTCACTGAGGGCTGGCACAAACCTTCCCAGGGCTCTCAGCACTGCAGGTCTCAGTCACACTATGGATTGTCCCAAACCATCCCCTGATGAGCTGATTTAATGCACTAAACTGGCAGAGTTGTAGTTTCTGACACTGAAATATTTCGATATGACTTCACTGGCTGCACAGCTCCATGAGAAAAAAAAAGCAAACCCAGAGGGAAGGGAATAAAAGCAGTAGGAAGTGGTAAAACAACAAATAAAGGCTCGAACTGGCTGCCTGATTTGTTTTCCATTTTCACTTTTATTTCCTTGCTGCCCTTTCAGATGTCTCCGTGGGGTTTGATACAACACCTCTGGTGGCTGGCAGTGCAGGGGGATGGCAAAGGGCTGCCTGTGGGATCCCCACAGCTCTGTGGGTGAAGGAGGGATGTGGAACAGGCAACAAACCCACAAAGCTGGATCCAGATATGGGTCCATGCTGCCTGTTGGACTCTGGAGTTCCAGCCCAGCTGTGCTTCCAGCTTTGTGACTTTCCCTCTTCTCCTTCGAAAAGCAAACCCAGCTCCTGCTCTGGGCACATTCCCACTTCCAGGGAGAGAAAAGAACCACCCCGGCATCAGCTCCTGCTCCTTCAGCCCTCAGAGGCAGGCAGGTTCCCTCAGCCCCGTTTTTGGTGCACAAATTTTGGTATTCCATTGAATTTGTGTCTTGCCACCTTGTGCCACCAGCTCTCCTTCCAAAAACACCCCTGGAGATGACAAAGCTGGTGGGGGATGATCCATCAGGGCAATATCAGAATCCCAGAAGGGTTTGGATTGGAAGAGACCTTAAGGATCACCTCATTCCCACCCCCTGCCACAGGCAGGAACAGCTCCCACTAGAATTCCACACCTTCCACTAAAAATTAATGCCATGGAAGCTCTGGGAATTGTGTTGTCCCTGCCACCAGGCGGGCAGAGCACGTCCACATGCCAAGGTCACCTCGAGCCACCTCTGTCCACATCTTTATTTCTCCCCCTGCAGGGCCAGCCCCCAGCTCCAGGGTGAACACCCCACATCTCTCAGCACTGCCGGGACACGGGGATGTGCGATAAGGTTATCTATCACTGCCGGGGCACGGAGGGAGAGCCCAGCCCTGCCCAGGGCCGGCTGGATCAACTCACAGCGCGTTTCCAGCTGCTGGAAAATGAGTCTCCCTTCACTCACGGGTTTGGGATCGGTGGGTTTGTGCTGGTGCTGCCTGTCCCGGAGGTTTTAGCGGGGTCATTCGGGGCCAGGCGGCTCCTCCTGCCCGGAGGGGATGCTCGTGTGCCGGTGTTGGCAGCGGGAAGGGGCGGGATGGCCTCAAGCCGAGTGGCAGCCACCGGAGAAGGGGAATGGCAAATGACAGGGGGTGACTCACGGCCGTTCCTTGGACTGTGGGATGAATTCCAGCGGAACGAGCCGCAGCCAGACCCGGGGCTATCCGGGCCCTTCAGACCCCACTTCGCAGAGCGCCCGGTGAACATTCCAGAGGGAAGCAAACAGCGCTTCAGCTCCACGATTTATTTTAATATTTATTTATTTCCCCATCCCTGGAAATATTCAGGATCAGTTTGGGCTGAGGCTCTGAGCAACCTGACGGATTGAACATGTCCCTGCTCCTTGCAGGGTGTTGGACTATATGACCTTTAAAGCCATTCCATGATTCCATTATTCTATTCCCATACAATGCTTAGCAGAAATTCCCACTGCCAAACGTTGTGATTTACCGCAATTCGGCGCTGCTGACAGTTCCTCCAAGGGTGTTAGAAGAGGATGGAGGGCAGCTGGTGAGTCCTGTGGAAACAAACCAGTGGAAAAACACGAACCTTTGGGGTCCCTTTTCCACCCTGATATCCAAAATGCACCTAGAGGGGCAGAACGGCTCTGTACCCTCCCTGTTTGCAGCATCCAGCGGATTTTTGGCTCGGCAGGGGCAGGAAAGGAGGCGCTTAAGGAATGACTGGACGCGCCATGGTCTAGTTGAGATGGTTGGACTCGATGACCTCGGAGGTCCTTTCCAGCCTGACTGATTCTCTAATTAAATGGGGAGCAGCCGGGACAGGGAGAATTAGGCTGGGCAGCCCCCGACGGCGCCCGCAACCAAACCGCGGGAGGTGGGAGCGCTTTGGGCTGTTGCCCTCGCTCGCTCCATGCCCGGGGAACCCGGGAAAGGCCGGGAAGGGGTTGGAGGGGGTGGTATTCCCAAATTCCTCCTTCGGGATCATGGGGAACACCAGCCCCGGGGGCGTGGCCAAGTACAGTGGGCGTGGCCGCGGGAATGGGCGTGGCCAGAGCAGTGACTGAGTCCCCGGAGGAGGCGTGGTCACGGCATGGGGGCGTGGCCTGTCGGAAGGGGGCGGTCCCCGCGGTGCCCCGGCCCCGCCAGCAGGTGTCGCCCTCCCGGCGGACACACACAAGATGGCGGCGGCGTTAGCGGCGGCGGGCGGTGCTGGCGGGGGGAGTTTCTGACGGCGCCGCCATGTTGGTGAGGGCAATAACGGCGCCCGGGCTGCGCCGGTGGTGCCGGGGCCGGCGAGGCGCGGCCGCCGCCTGTTTCCCGCTGAGCCGGGCGCTGCTGGGCGTGCGGGGCGCCGAGGCCGCCGTGTTCCTGCAAGGGCTGCTTACCAATGACGTCACGCAGCTGGTGGCGGCGGGCGACGCCCCCCCCGCGCTCTACGCGCACGCGCTGAACGTGCAGGGCCGCTGCCTCTATGACGTCATCCTGTACAGGTGAGACCAAGCGGCGCGGCCGGAGCGGGGGAGGTAGGGGAAGCTGGGAGAGACCATTGCGGGGTGGCGGGGGGTGGCTCCTGTCACCGCCGTGTGGCATTTCCGGCTTAAATTTCTACATTAATGTGCAAAAAAAGCGCTTCTTCCGTGTGTGTTTGCCATCGCTTGGTGCAGCCTCTGCGGATCGCCGCGGCAGAGAAGTGCGATGGGTGTGATATCGGCACGTGTGGATATTGACTGTCCTCTGGAGCCAGGCTGGGAGAGCTGGGGGTGCTCCAGGGAGAGCTCAGAGCCCCTTCCAAGGGGACAGATGGGACATTGGGAAGGAATTCCTGGCTAGGAGGGTGGGCAGGCCCTGGCACAGGGTGCCCAGAGAAGCTGTGGCTCCCTCTGCATCCCTGGAAGTGTCTAAGGCCAGGTTGGATGGGGCTTGGAGCAGCCTGGGATGGTGGAAGGTGTCCCTGCCCATGGCAGGGGGTGACACTGGATGAGCTTTAAGGTCCCATCCAACCCAAATCCATTTTGGGATTCTGTGACAGTGGAAGGCACAGAATGAAGCTTCTCCTCCAGCTGAAATTCCCGTCGCTGTAGGTAAGGATAGAGAATTCCACGTGGCCAGACCTGTTTCTGCCCCTGGGAGAAGTGAGGGCAGTGTTTGCTAGGAAAGAGTACAGCAGGTGCCTGAAACAGTCCAGGTATTTCACTGTGGGGACACGGGTGCTGCTCCCTGTGCGCCACAAAAAACTCCCCAGATTTCTGGATCTGCACCAGGATCCGAATAAAAATCCAACTTTGGCTCCTGCTGCTGTGGGTGTTTTTATTTTCCTGACAAATAAACAGGGCGTGACTTTTTTTTTAGACTCCACGGAAGCACAGCAGAGGAGCCTCACATCCTGCTGGAGTGCGACAGCAGCGTGCTGGATTCCATCCAGAAACACCTGAAACTCTACAAGATCCGCAGGAAAGTCACCATTGCCCCCTGCCCTGACCTCTCCCTCTGGGCTGTCATCCCTGGGGAACAGCCTGGGGATGCCAGTTCCCTCCCAAAATGCCCAGACCAGAGTCTGCTCTTAACTCCTGACCCCAGGGCAGAAGTCATGGGCTGGAGACTGATTGCAAAGAAAGGAGCAAACCTGTCAGAGATTATCCCTGGGAGTCAAGTTGGAGACGTTCAGGATTACCACAGGCACAGGTATAAACAAGGTAAAGCCAAGCTCTGTTTCACACTATGGATTTGGGGAGTCCACATGCTGATATAAGGCAGCAATAAGTTATAAACCTTTCCTTCTTATGTTTTAATAGATTTAATTTGTTAATTAATACATATATTAATTGCTACTTTGAGTATTAAAGTGACCTGATGGTCATAATTCTGTCTGGTGGCAATGTTTGGGTATAATCTTCTATTACTCAGATTATTGGGATTGGTCAGGAATGCTTAAAGAAAGCCAGGATTATTCATTTTCTTAGAGAGAAGCTTCTGTGTTTTGAGTAATTTTGATTATTTTGGGATAACACACAGCCCAGGTGCTTTGCTTGTTGCTGAGGAAGGAAAGGAAACACCCAGACTTGGGTTTCCTAAAAAAATTTGTGGCTGGATTTGCTGAGCTAACCCTGAGGCCAAGGAGACTGGAGAGGAATCTCAGTGCTGGCAGCCCCAAGTGCCTTTGATTTTAATGTGTCCCTTAATAAAGGACTAAATTAATTGGCAGAGGGAAAGGTGACTGTCCTGTGCTGAAACTGGGATCCGTTGGGGTTGGAAAAATCAGACTGGGAATGAGTCAAACAACTGAGAGCACGAATCAAACCATTCAGGGCAGGAATCAAACAAACAGGGCACCAGTCAAACCATTCAGAGCACCAGTCTAACCAGCAGCGTTTCCCTGTGTGAGAAACACGATTCACCTTTTTTTGTGAAATTTATAAGTTTAATAAAAATAAAAAAAATAGATTTTTTTTTAGGAGAAAAAATTAGGAGACAGAAAAACAAAGCTTTTTCGGCCGAGGTGCTGATATCACCAGCCGCGAAATCAGCACACATTCCCCCTTCAGACCTTTTGTTTTAAGGGTACTGGTGTTACATATTAAAATAGGTTCATACATAATTCAAAATGAGTAAGTAAGGCTTCAAGGTTCCCCTAAATATACATTTTATCTGTAGGATTCCACAAAGTCTGGGGAGGGGGTGTCATAAATCTTAAAGAATTGATTGTCTTTCTAATCTCAGGAATGCTAAGCACCCATTCCATCTTCTATCTACTTTTGAGAGGTAAAAAAAAATACAACCCCCTCTCCCAATCTCTGCTTAGTTACTATTTAAGAATATTTATTTATCACAGTTTTCAAATTATTAAAAAAGAACATACAATACAATACAAACAATACAATACAATACGACCCTCCCATATTTATACCTAAAACAGTCATCTTACTATATGCGAAAAGCCAACTCTAAAACAT
Source organism: Phylloscopus whistleri (assembly GCA_017589585.1). Lineage (NCBI taxonomy): Eukaryota > Metazoa > Chordata > Aves > Passeriformes > Phylloscopidae > Phylloscopus > Phylloscopus whistleri. The sequence continues at coordinate 5,326 of JADMLD010000069.1, forward strand.
GCATTTATAACACCTGCTTGGCTTTGTTCTTTGCCCCAGGAGTTCCCGAAGGGGTGAAAGATCTCCCCCCGGGAGTCGCCCTCCCGCTGGAGTCCAACCTGGCCTTCATGAACGGCATCAGCTTCACCAAAGGCTGCTACATCGGGCAGGAGCTGACGGCCAGGACCCACCACATGGGCGTCATCCGCAAGCGGCTGCTGCCCGTCAGCTTCCCGGAGCCCCTGCCCGGCGCCGGCGTTCCCGAGGGAGCCGAGATCCTCACCGAGTCGGGGAAGCGGGCGGGGAAGTTCCGTGCCGGAGGAGGAGAGCTCGGCATCGCCCTGCTGAGGCTGGCTCACGCCAACGAGCCGCTCTGCATAAAGCTGGGAGGGGACACGGTGAAGCTCCGAGCCACCACGCCCCAGTGGTGGCCGAAAGCTGCTGCTAAATAAGAGGAGGGAGCACCGTTTGCAGGGTTTTGTGGGGAGTTTGGGGAATGCTGCTGGTTTTTTTTTGGGGGAGGTGTTTGGTGGGGAGAGGAGGTCTGGCAGGATTCCTCAGGTCGGGAGGAAATAGCGAGAAGCCAAAGCTGTGGCAGATCGCTGGGTTGGGATCTTCCACTGAGACGAATCCAGGGAATTGCACCTTTTCCTGAGGGTAATCCCCACTTTTTAGGGGTGCCATGAATTGTTGGGTTGGTCCCTGTGTGTTTAGGGGGTGCCCTGCGTTGTTGGGTTGGACTCTGGATGGATCTCCAGGCTGACACTCCCTCCCTCAGACTGTGCTCCGTGTGTGTTCCAGCTGAAGCCGTGGGATCAGGAGTTGCCCTGTTCCATGCACTGAATTTTTTCAATTCAGAATAACCATTCTGTGGTATTAAAATTTTATTTTCTTTCTTTTTTTTTTTTTTTTTTTTTTTTGGAGTGGAGATCATGCTGCTCTTATTAAGATGTATTCTCAGGCTGAAGTTTTTTTTGCTGCAGATTTCCTCCTTGCACTGAGCTTCTTAAACTCGCTGATGGGGCTGCTGTTTCTTCCCACCACTGGAATTGTGCTCAGGAATAGGAACACCTTATGTTTCACATGTCAGACCTTGATTTTAACTCATCCCAGCTGGGACAGAAAAGTCTCAAACCTCCTGGTCCTGTCTCCTGCTTTGGTGCAGGTGGAGGGAGCACAACCAGTTCCTCTGACTCCCTTCACTCAAACCATTTTTTGGGAAAGGGATATTTTCCATGCCACTTGTGCTGGCTTAGCCTGCCCTTCCTGAAGGAGGATTTTTACCATATTTTGGCTCTGTACCCCTCACACCCTGTCCCTGCTGCCACCTGCAGCTGAGGTTTTCTCCATCCACCACCCCGAGGGTTTTCAGAGCAGCCCAATGCCTTGGCTTTTCTTTGCTTCATTTTTTTTTTTTTTTTCTGGCTGCTTCCCTAATTTCTTTTCTTGCTGCAACATATTCCTCCTTTTCTTCCAAAGCCAGCCAGCTCCATGCCTCCTGACCCTGCCAACCTGCAGTGATGTATAGGAACCCTTTTTATTTTTTTTATTGTGAGAAATCCATTACACGATGAGAGAGCTGCCCAGGTGAGATCCCATTTTGCCCAAAAAAAAAAAAAACAAAACGCTTTTGCATGAATATTTGTAACAAAACCCGTCCAAAATCACATTCTGCCTCTGTTTCAGTGTTACTGTGAAAGGAATTTGTCTGTAAAAAAATGCTTACATCGATTAAAACTCTTATGGTTGCTGTAAAATAATTCTGTGGACTACCTCATTAATTGTTGCCACTGACTTAAATGTGACTCATCTGAAAGAGAAAATGCCCTTTTTTTTTTTTATTTTGCTTGGAGTGAAGACATAGAATAAATATGTTTTCAGCTTGCTTGCTGACAAAGAACCATGCCTTAGACTGTGGGTCAGGTGTGGGGGGAAAATAAAATAAACTGGATCCTCCAGAGGCTGTGCTGCCCAGCTGGGCCTTAAAGCAGCTTTTCCTCTCTGCCACCCATTGTGCAAAGCCTGCTGAGAATGGTTTTATTGTCCTGGGGTGAGCAGAGCCTGGACAAACACTGAATAAACTCTGTTTGGGGAAAGCCCTGAACCTCTGCTGCCTCAGACACGCGTTTCTTTTGTCTTGACAGAGTTTGAAAGGCTTTTGTTGCTGCCAGCAGCTGCAGGTGACACAAGGTTAGACACCAGAAGGTGATGGTGGAAAGGTGTTTGATGACTTCTGGGGGAAAAAAATGAGATAGAAGTGGAGGGGAGCAGCCCCAATCCATGTTATCCTTAATTTTTTTATTCTCCCTCACAGCACTCTCCACCATCAATGATTTTAGCCAGGTGAATTTGGGGCTGGAGGGTGCGAGATTTGATTTTTGCAGGGGTTTTGCCTCTCTGAGAGCCATGGAATTATTAAGGCTGGAAAAGACCTCTTGGATCATCAACTCCAATCATTAACAGCACTTCCAAATCCACCACTCATCCACGTCCCCAAGTGCCACACCCACCCACTTTTTGGACACTTTCCAGGGATGGTGACTCCACCACTTCCCTTGGCAGCCTGTTCAGGGTTTGAATTCTCCACTGAGGAAATTTTTCCTGAGCAGCAGCACGGTGCCCAAGGGGTCTCTCAGGTGTCTTGCTCAGATTCCAGCCTCAATCCAAACATGGATGGAAAATGTGGGGCCCTTCCTGGTCCCCTTTTTCTGTGTCCCCTTTTTCTGCCTCAGTTTCCCCTTCCTCTGCCTCAGTGATGCTTTCTGAGGGAAAAGAGTGGAGCAAACACTTGGAAAAACCTGAAATCCCAATGGGATAAGACAGGAGTCACTGGCAGAGATTGCAGAGAGGAACTGAAATGGTTGCTGTCAGGAAAAATAATTTATCATCTTTTTTTTCTGCCTTTAATTTTATTTTTTTTAAATTTTCTAGGAGCAGCGCTTATCTTGTTACATTTTTTACCTTCCCTGTCATAGTAAAATGCCAAAAAAAAAAAAAAGTTGTCTTGGTGTGGTGGGGAGTCCAGAAAAATGACTGCTTACACTCCAGTCTACTCTATTAAATATAAATATAAATATAATAATATAAATATAAATATAAATATAAATATAAATATAAATATAAATATAAATATAAATATAAATATTGTGAGATAGATATAGATACATATATTTTACTGCAGGTTATTAAAATCACTGCTATTCCCTATTAAAAACATAATTACTCACAGGGATTCACACTGCCCTGGCCAGGTTTTGTGTGAGTATCTTCACTCTGGATTACTTTAAGAAGACCTCACCAATATTTGTAGCTTAATATCAGCATTTTGAGTGGGTTTTCCTGCTGCTGAAACCTTTCAGGCCTTCAGGGAGTGTCCAAAAACTGCCCAGACAAGAGCCACAAATAGGATTTATTCCTCACAGGCTGCCTTGGTGCTGCTTTTCCAGGAGATTCAGTTTCTCCAGGGAAATTTGGCCACTTTCATCCCCTTTTCCCAACAATTCCTGCTGAAACCACTCTCTGCACGGGCATTGTGGCATTTTGAATGTGATTTTGAGAGGAGGGTGAAGCTCCTAGTAATTCTAATTAATTAATATTTTTTGGGAGCACAATTTCTGCTGGACAGAAGCAAAGACAAATGCTACATTTTGGCTTTAAATCCTTATTTTCAACCCTTTCCCTGTGTGGTATTTTGCTTTTTTGACTGTGAACCCTTCAAGGAAAAGTCTTGGAGGTTTTTTTGCTGGAACCCACTGTTCTTGAGCCAGCAGAAATAATTTCTGCCTAAACTGTTTTTGTGGATTTTCATCTGGATTTCCTCTCTTCCCCTCTGTCCATCCAGGCCAAACGAGTGTGGAATTCTGCTGTCTCCTCCTACCACTAAAATCAGAGTTTGTACTTCAGTGAGTGCTCTGCTGCCTCAACTCTGGAAATATTTGGGCTTTCCCTGTTTTTCTTTCATCCCTGCTTGAGGTTTTTTGATCTTTCAGGGTTTTGAGGAAAAAAAAAAGGAAATTAATATAAAAGCTTTTTGTTTTGGTTTTATATATTTATTATTATTTTATTCTCCAGCTGTGCTTCAGGCAGCTGGGAGGAGCTGGAGGGTGTCTGGGAATGTCACTGGAAGTTTGGGGACAGAAACCAGAGGTGGAACAGCAACACATCAAACAAAGGTTGGGTTTTTAGGGAGAGCTGACCTCATTTCCTACTTATTGCTGTGTCAGAAAAGCTGCAGAGAATTAATATTTGGGAAGGGTTGTGTGCTGTGTGCCATTCACATTCTGTTTTATTAGAGCAGTTTTATTCACATTTTGGTGTTTAACTTGAATAAATGTATGCTGAGGGTAGCTTTTGTTAATTTTTTGGATATGTTTTTTTGTATTTTTTTTTCTTTTTGAGTGGGAATTTAGCCCTTTCTATTTTTTCCAGTCTCAGGATTAATAATTCCTGACTGATGATGGACTCCACTTCCCAGCAACCCAACTAAAATTGCATTTTAACTGGGTTTTGTGTCATTTTCTCCAGAAAGATGAAGATGGATCCGTTTGCCATTTCCATTGTCCCTGGATACATTTATTTGCTGAAATTACATTTGGGGTTTTTTGGGGGTTTTTTTGGGTTTTTTTTGGTAGGGTTAAAAATAGAGTGATGTGAGGTGAACGATCAGGATTTATAATCTCAGGCAAAGAATTGTGGGAAAACCATGACTTTATTAAGGAAAAAAAAAAATTTAAAAGGTGATAAAATGCAACTGTCACCGAGATACTTGAAAAAGGGGAAAAGGCAAGTCAGCTTAGCATGGAAGAAAGCCTTTACTTAAAATAAACTTAATTTTTAATTCTTTTTAGAGGGCTTGATTTCCCCTTCATGGTTACACAGCTGGGATGAGCCAAGTGCTACTTTCAGTGGGGACACAGGCACAGAAGTGCCATCAGCACCAGAAAAATGTTAATTCCAGTGAATTATTTGAGATGCCAAACCCCCAGAGATACCAGAGGTGTACAATCCTTTTAGTGTGAAAATCTGTGTCATTGGATATTTATGTGTCTGTTAAAGGAATTAAAATTTCCTTACTGGGTTGTGCTTCCTGATTACAGCTTAAATGGTTTTGGAATAATAAAATATATAGTTTATTACTGTGTAAGTATAGTATATATACTAATATATATATATACATATACTTTTGTAATATGTATGTATATATTTATTACATTTTTAATATATATGTAAGTATATAAATACAGTATATACACATATACTAATATAAATAGTAATACATATATACTTATATATAAAAATATATAAATATAGTATATATAAATGAATATACCCACTTGTTTATATGTACTTTATATACTTTATACTTTTATACAGATATTCTTTTTTTATATATATATACCTTCTCACACAGATATAGTTAAATATATATACATATATACATATATACTTACAATTATATACTTTTATATATATACTTTTATAATTATATATTCTTTATATATGTGCTTTCACACATACATATACAAAGTTATATATATACTTTTATGGTGTATATATATTTATTATATTATTCAAATACATATATATCTAAGTATATAAATATAGTATATATACACAAATATATCCACTTATATATGTACTTTTATGCTGATATTCTTTTTTATATATATATCCTTTCACACGTATATAGCTTAAATATATATACACATGCTTTGATATATATACTTTTATAGTTATATAATTGCATATATATGCATTTTCACACATATATATGTATACTTGAAATATATAAACACATACACACATGCTTATATATATTTATACTTATATACTTTTATATGTGTACTTTCACACATACATATACATACTTCTATATACTTTTATGGTATGTACTTATTTATTATTTAAATATATCTGTATCTAAGTATATATAGTATATATACACAAATATATCCACTTACATATATTTACTTTAATTTATGTACTTTAATTTATGTACTTTAATACTAATATTCTTTTTTTATATATATACACTTTCACACGTATATATAGTTTAAATACATATACATATACACACTTATATATATTTGTACTTATATACTTTTATATACGTACTTTCACACATACATATACACATATATACATATACATACTTATATTTATTCTTTTGTGATATGTATTATTATATTATTTAAAAATATATGTATGTAAGTATATAAATACAGTATATATACAAATAAATCTACTTTTATATATGTACTTAATTTATGTACTTTATATATACTTTTATACTGATATTCTTTTATATATATACACTTTGACATGTATATATAGTTTAAGTATATATACATATATACACACTTTGATATATACTTTTATAGTTATATAATTTTATAGATATGTGCTTTTACACATCTATATACTTTATATATACACATGCACCTACTTTTATATATATATTTGTACTTATATACTTTTATATATGCACTTTCACATATACATATATAAAAACATACTTATATATACTTTTATTATATGTATTTATTTATTACATTATTTAAATGTATATGTACACTTTCACACGTATATATAGTTTAAATATATATACATATATATACACATGCTTTGAGATATATATACTTTTACAGTTATATAATTACATATATATTTTATCTACTTTTATATATGTATTTTCACATATACATATACCTATACATATACCTATACATATACCTATACATATACCTATACCTATACCTATACCTATACATATACATATACATATACATATACACTTTTATTGTATGTATTTATTACATTATTTAAATATATATGTGCACTTTCAGACATATATAGCTTAAATATATATACATATATGTACAGATATGCTTCGATATATATACTTTTACAGTTATATAATTACATATATACTTTTACACATATATGTGCTTTAAATCTGCTTTTATATATGTATTTTCACATATACATAGACATACTTATATACACTTTTATTATATGTATTTATTTATTACATTATTTAAATATATATGTACACTTTCACACATACATAGTTTAAATATATATACATATATACACACACATGCTTGGATATACATACTTTTACAGTATATATATAACTATATATAAGTATATATATAACTATATATATACTTTTACACATATATGTGCTTTAAATATCTGCTTTTATATATGTATTTTCACATATACATAGACATAGACATACTTATATACACTTTTATTATATGTATTTATTTATTACATTATTTAAATATATATGTACACTTTCACACATACATAGTTTAAATGTATATACATATATATACACACACATGCTTTGATATACATACTTTTACAGTATATATATAACTATATATAAGTATATATAACTATATATATACTTTTACACATATATATGCTTTAAATATCTACTTTTATATATGTTTTTTCACATATACATATACATATACATATACATATACATATACACTTTTATTGTATGTACTTATTTATTACATTATTTAAATACATATGTACACTTTCACACATATATAGTTTAAATATACATATACACACACATGCTTTGATATACATACTTTTACAGTATATATATAACTATATATAAGTATATATATAACTATATATACTTTTACACATATATGCTTTAAATATCTACTTTTATATATGTTTTTTTACATATACATATACATATACATATACATATACATATACATATACATATACATATACATATACATATACATATACACTTTTATTGTATGTATTTATTTATTACATTATTTAAATACATATGTACACTTTCACACATATATAGTTTAAATATATATATACACACACATGCTTTGATATACATACTTTTACAGTATATATATAACTATATATAAGTATATATAACTATATATACTTTTACACATATATATGCTTTAAATATCTACTTTTATATATGTTTTTTCACATATACATAGACATACTTATATATACTTTTATTATATGTATTTATTTATTACATTATTTAAATATATATGTACACTTTCACACATACATAGTTTAAATATATATACATATATATACACACACATGCTTTGATATATATACTTTTACAGTATATATATATAACTCTATATAAGTTATATATATATAACTCTATATATACTTTTACGCATATATATGCTTTAAATATCTACTTTTATACATGTATTTTCACAAATACATATACATATACATATACATATACATATACACTTTTATTGTATGTATTTATTTATTACATTATTTAAATATATATGTGCACATTCAGACATATATAGCTTAAATATATATACATATATGTACAGATATGCTTTGATATATATACTTTTACAGTTACATAATTACATATATACTTTTACACATATGTGCTTTAAATATCGTCTTTTATATATGTATTTTCACATATACATATACATATACATATACATATACATATACATATACATATACATATACACTTTTATAGATATTCTTTTATATATATATACACATTTAAATATAGATGTACACATATAAATATAGAATATATATTTATATATGTGTGTCTATTTATATATATGTATATAAAAATATATTTATGTATATATACGTAAATATACACATATAAATGTAGGATGGTGATCACCTGAGCATAATTACTCGATAATTACTTCTGCTAATTGGGGAGGAGAAGCCGCATTTCCCCAGCTCCCAGGCGCCGCTTCCCCACCCGGGGCAGCGTTTATCCCGATCGATCCCGGCCCGGCCCCGCCGCGCCTCCCTGCAAACCTCCCGGGGAAAGGGGGGATCCCGAACCTCGGGAGCGGAGGGAAAAGAACTGCAATTCCCAGAGTCCTCGCGCATCCTGGCCCTGCGGTGACATCAGAACCCCACGGCCGGGACCGGCTGGGCAGCCGCGGCACCGAAATGTGAGCTCGGGGATTTCTCCCTCCCTTCTTTCTCCCTTTCCGCAGCTCCATCCCCGCTGCCAGGGCAGCGCTCCGGCACCGCCGGGCGCTCCGGGAAGGGTGTCCGGGAGGTGACATCTCGGGGACAAAGGGACCGGCGCCCTTTTCCCGGCCGGTTCGGGGACCCGCGGGTTGCGCTTTTCTCGCCCTGCCCGCAGCCCCCGCTCCGCCGCTTTTCCTTCCCCAGCGCTCCCCGCAGCTTTCCCGCTGGTTTTTCCCCTTCGTCCCGCGGCTCCAGGGGAGGGTGGAGGAGACGCTTTTCCCATAGCCTGGCAACAAGAGTGCGTGTAGTAACCGCGGTGTGAGCGGGGATCCCCCGCCGAAGGGACGGGCACGGGTCCTGCCGGGCGCTCCGGCTGCTCCAGCCTCTCCTTTCCCCGCTGGCCTCGGCCAGCTGGGGCTGGAAAGGCAGCCAGGGAATGTGGGAAGCGGTAACTGCGCAGGTTGGTCTCGGTGGAAGTCGGCTCTGGCTGCGGGATGAGGTTTCTGCGCCTCCGGGAGGGATGCTCGGGGTGTCCGGAGGGATGCTCGGGATGTCCGAGGGGTAACTCGGGGTGTCCAGAGGGATGCTCGGGATGTCCGAGGGGTAATTCGGGGTGTCCGGAGGGATGCTCGGGGTGTCTGGAGGGATAACTCGGGGTGTCCGGAGGGATAACTCGGGGTGTCCGGAGGGATAACTCGGGGTGTCCGGAGGGATAACTCGGGGTGTCCGGAGGGATGCTCGGGCTGCCCGAAGGATAACTCGGGGTGTCCGGAGGGATGCTGATCCTTTGATCATCTGGAAAATCACCCAGTTCAGTGATTTCTGCGCTGTAATGTTTGCTGAGGTTGTTGTGGCTCAGTGCAAAGTGTGCTGAGTTTACTTTCCCGGTGGTTTCTCAGTGCTTTCAAGCGATTCTTTGATGTGAATGCCTGACAAACCCCGTGTTTCTCCAAACAACTATCTCGTGGTGCTGAGCACCAGAGGCTCCAAGCAGGAGACTTTAAAAGCCTTTCTCAAAGTGAATAGGAAATTTGGGAATGCTTGCTTGTCATCTCTCCCCTGAGAAGTGTAGTAACTTCACAACCAGGTTAATTAAAACATTACAAAGTCATCTGTTCCTCTTCAGAAACAGTTTAGGTGTTTAAAGGGATGTTGTGACAGTGTGTTGTTCGAATCTGTAATCCTGAGGACACCTAATTAATACTTTATTTCACAATGTGAGGAGGAAGTCAAATGGGAAAAGCAGCTTTATATCTAAAGTGAGTAGTCTAATGAAATTAAGACACTGCCTTTTATATAATATTTAGTGTGTCCTGATCCTTGTGCAGCTGATTAAAAAAGTTCTGTTTATTTGTCCATATGGTACACCAGTTTGTAACTTCAATAAGTGTGGGTTTTCCCCATTCAGCAGTGGAGAATTTCAGCATTTTTTGTGTGTTTTAAGATACACTTTCTCTGTATATGCTCTTTCCAAATATATCTGTCTATATATATATATGAAATATTTAATTTTGGAAAGAGTTTGATTTAGTGGAATTTAAACTGTACTGGATAGATCAGAATGAGTTGGGAGAAATATTTTGTAACTCCAGCTGAAATTTTAGATTCCTGAACAAAAAGTATTATTAGTACCAATAATCCTGTTTTCCAGCGCAGGGCATTATCTACAAATCAGGCACTTGAGGTGCCTTTGGATTATTTGACTTTAGAGTGAGTGGAAGTCCAGTAAAAACTCGTTACCTGTTTGTTTAAGGTTCCCTTGTGTTTCCCGGGACTACCAGCAGATAATGGAGTGTGGCACGTGATAGGAATTGTAAGTGAAGGTGAATTACACTCCCTGAGATTTTCACAGAGCCTGCATAAAGAAAGAAAAAACTTCAGAGTAAGGTTTTCAGTCATTTTTGTACACAAAATATTTAATTTGTGGATATAGGAGTGGTGGGATTTGAGTGTTCAGAGTACTTGTGGCTTTGGACAACAGTGAGGAATGTGTAGAGCTATAAAATCTATCACTAAAAACAATATTAGTAGCTTTTTGAAGTAGTTTATATGAATGGCAGAGCAGGGCTTTGTTTCTAAGCTATCTGCTGGCAAATTATTCTTTTCTTTTTTTTTTTTTTTTTTTTTTTTCACAGAGCCTGCATAAAAAAACCCAAAAAACAACCAAACCTGAAACTTCAGAGTAAGGGTTTCAGTCATTTTTGTACACAAAATATTTAATTTGTGGATATAGGAGTAGTGGGATTTGAGTGTTCAGAGTACTTGTGGCTTTGGACAACAGTGAGGAATGTGTAGAGCTATAAAATCTATCACTAAAAAGAATATTAGTAGCTTTTTGAAGTAGTTTAAATGAATGGCAGAGCAGGGCTTTGTTTCTAAGCTATCTGCTGGCAAATTATTCTTTTTTTTTTTTTTTTAAATAAAGCAAGAATTCCAGTCAGTGGAGAGGTTATGAATTAGAAGCTTTAATATAAATGTTGCAGAAATGTTCTGTGTGTTTGGGTGGGGGGTTTTTGGCTCAGGAAGAGCCAAAGGTAGCACTGCCTTGTGTCAAGGATGGAACTGAGGGTTGGAATCTCTTATTCCCCAAAAACTTCCTGCCACGTAGCTTTGTAAAGCAGATAGGCCTAAATAAAAAATAAATCCCCAAAAAAGATGTGTTGGAGAGAAATGTGGCTCTTCAAACTTGACACCTGATTCTGGAACTTGTCATGTAGGAGGAAGTTTTCAGGCCTTCCCCGTTATCTCCCTGAAATCCTGAGAAAATGTTCGAAATCCCCTTTTTATTTGCCAGTAGTGCAAGAAGCATCTGTTTGTAGCAACCCTTAAAGGCACCCACAGACGGTGAGCACAGAAAATCCACTTTTCTGAAGGAGCCTGGAGCACAGGGGCAGCACTCAGACCTGTTTGGAGCACCTGTGTGAATTTTAAGCTTCACTTGGACTCTTGGTGTGGGTTGTGAAGCCCAAAATGTAGTACCTGCAAGGGTTTGGGAGTTCAGGGAGTTCCTGTTTAGAGAGACCAAGGGATTGTTGTTTAGGCTTCAGGATACCCATGAGTGCTTCATGAAATCCACTCCTAAAGCTGCAAATAGATGGGTTGTGCCACAGAGGTAATGATTGATCAGATCAATAATGTCTGTGGTTAGGGGTGCCTTGATGGAAAAACACCTGGTGAGAGAGGTTGGTGTGGTGGGATCCCATTTCTGGTAGCAGAACCCAGGCTGGACATCAGATCAGCCAAATCCTTAGTGCTGCAGCTTAGGGGAGATCAGCCACAGTGGGATGTGGGCCTGACATCATCTCCTTTCTTTTAGGACAGGAGCAGCTGCTTTGTCAGATTTTGAGAATTTATCATAGCATGACTGCCAATTCATCTTAATTTATCTTAATCATGAAAGCTGCACTGAACTTCACTCAGTCAAAGCTTTGTGGCAGTGAAGGTGAAGCCTTAGGTGTGTGCAGGGCATTGATTTGCTCACCTGGGGCACTGTTCTGCTGTGTCCTGAGAAGTGTCACACGTCTGGCAGGGGACAGCCACAGCTGGACACTCCCTTGTGCCAGGGAGGCTGTGCTGGAACGGGTCAAAGTGGGTGTGCAGAGAGCACAGGGAAGGATTTTGGAACTGGAACATCCCACCTGGAGTGCTTTTGGGAACGTGGAATTGCTCAGGCTGGAAAAGACCTCTCAGGTCGTCAAGTCCACCGATGTCCCCAAGTGCCACCTTCAGATGCCTTTTGAACGCTGGTGATTCCACCAGTGGTGATGGTGGTGGGTTCCACCACTGTCCTGGGCAGCCTGCTCCAATGCCTGACCACCCTTTCAGGGGAGGAATTTTCACTGATACCCAACCTAAACCTCCCCTGGCCCAGCCTGGGGCTGTTCCCTCTCCTCCTGTCCCTGTTCCCTGGGAGCAGAGCCCGACCCCCCTGGCTGTCCCCTCCTGGCAGGGAGTTGTGCAGAGCCACAGTGTCCCCCCTGAGCCTCCTTTTCTCCAGGCTGAGCCCCTTTCCCAGCTCCCTCAGGAATTCTCCAGCCTCTTCCCAGGACTTGGACGCCTTGGGATCTTGCCTTGGGGTAGGGATGGCTGGACTGGAGGAGCCCTGGGGCTGTGAGTGGGAACAACACTGAGGGGGAGCTAGAAATGAGTTTTATGTATAAATACAGCTTTGACAGACCTGATAACTGCTTTTTTTTAATTATTATTTTATTTTATTTTTTATTTATTTGCTTTAAACAGGAGAAGTTGGTCCTTAGGAGTCTGATTCCTGCCTGCACGCGATGCTGCACTCTCCAGAGGAGACAACCTGGGTGCTGATAACAAGGACATGGCCCAAGTGCCACCCCCGGGCATCACCAGCCACAGGTGAGTCCAAAACTGAGTTTTTGTGGGGAAATAAAAACTTGTGTGAGGCATTAGTTTTATAGTGAATAACCATGTCTTGGTTTGGAAAGACAGGTATTTACCAGGGAAAGCTGGAGTTTTTCTTGGAATGGAGAATGCAAACCCCTTACCCCCTCCAAATTATAATTTTGCAATTCAGGGCTTTCAGGCAAAGATTTGGGAATAGGAATAACAGTTCTTTACTAGGAATACTAACAATACAAATCTAGTAGTAAAACAAACAAGCAAGCAAACAAACAACAATCCTAGAAACCCTGACAGAGTCAGAGCTACAAACTGACACCCTGTTGGTCAGGGTGTTGGGTGCAGCCCACAGTGAGTCCTCCTGGAGTGGCAGATGTGGTTCTGTTGGAGCAGAGATGATCCTGAGAGAAAAGGGTCCAGTGATGGTGAGGAGGGTCTGATCTTCCTCTGGGAATCCGGTGGAACCAGAACCCTGGTGTTCCTGCAGCTCAGATTTTATCCAGGTAGGAATGGTTGGCTCCTCCCACTGGGTGGAGCATCTCCCAATGGGATGATGGAATGTGTCTTGTCCTTGGTGAGCCTTCATGGCCCATTAACAGGAGATAATCCTTAATGGCTCATTAGCAGAAAATATCCCCTTGGAGGGAGGACAGGTGGTGAAAGAGATAAGAAACTCTGCCCCACTTGGTTTGAACAGCTGGCCCATTATCAGAAGGCATCTGCCCCCCTCCCCCCAGAGTAACAAGAGATAAAGAAAGACATCTCTCCAGCTGCTTTCAACAGATGAAATAGACTACACATTTTGGTTCCATAACCCAAGACAAACCACTTTACACAAAAACCTCAGCACCTGGAGGGAAGGTTCCATCCCAGATGGAGCAGCTTTCTCTGTTTGTGTCAGGGCAGGAGAGGGATCCTCTGGTCATGGAAATCCAGCAGATCCTCCCATGCTCTTCTTGTCTTTCTGAGACTTGCCACAAAGTCCTGAAGAACAACTGCTGGAAGTTAACATGGACCCCAGAAAAAAACCCCAAAATATCTTTGTTTGGATGAAATGAGTATTTAGATGCTTCTGTTAAAATAAAGAAATGGCCAGTGAGCCTTTGAATATTCTTAATTGTAATTGGGTGACAGAACCCATAGATTGAACAAGCACCTCATAAATTTAAGTTTTATTATTTTTAGGTTTATTGGGTTTAAGTTTTATTTCTTATTTTATTTTTTATTATTTTTATTATTTATTATTTTTCATTATTTTTATTATTTGTGCTTTCTATTTTTTATTATCTTTGTTTTAAAATTATCTTTATTATTATCTTTATTATTATCTTTATTATTATCTTTTATTATCTTTATTTTATTATTTATTCCCACACACAGCCCACCTTAAAAGGTGCTTTTTTAAAAGTGCTTTTGACCCAGCTAAGAGGGGTCTGACAGGCTTGGGTCCTTTTCCTCAGAAAAGAACCAAAAACTTTCTTAATTCTTTGGCTGCTGAAAGGGAACTTTTCCTTTTGCTGCTGCAACAGATCTTTTTGATGATGCGAGTTCAGACTTTTAGAGGGAAGTCTTCAGTAATCTGACATTTTATTATTGTTTTATCCCTGATATTGAGAGGTCTGAATAACTGACATATTTTCTCCCTTAAATTCGGGTTTTTTACATATCCTTGTTGCCTGTTTACTTCTGCTGGTTTTTTTTCCTGAGAAACCCAAAAAAGCAATTTAGATATGTCTGTGTTTTGTTTTTTTTGTTTTGTTTTTTTTTGGTGTGGTTTTTTTTTTGTTTTTTTTGGGGGGGGGGTTGGGTTTGTTGTTGTTGTTGTTTTTTGGTGTTTTTTTTGTTTTGGGAGGTTTTTTTTGTTTGGTTTGGTTTTTGTTTTTTTTTTTAACTTTTTTTTTTTTTTGCATAGTGGTTTCAGAGAATCCCTGGCAGTGCACCCTGAATGAGTCAGGCAGTCCCAGAGTGCTACAGATTAACATATCCATAAGTGGGAGTTATTAAGTCTTTTAAAAGCCCCAAAACATTGCTTTTTTTTTTTGTGTGTGTTTGCTTTATCCTGCCAAGAAACAAACCCCAAGAAATAAACAGGAAATATTTATCCTGCCAGGAAATCAGAGCAGAATACCCTCAGTGTGGATGTGATTAGGCTGCAGTGCTTCTGTTTACTGTTGTTATCAGGGATGTTCTTGCAGTGCTCTGGAGCAGGGAGATCCTGCAGCTTTAGGACAACTGGCTGTAAAAAAAAAGGCTTTTGGCTAATTTTAATGCTTTTTTTTGGAAAATCAAGAACTCTGTCAGGTGGGACTTTATGTCAGAGGAAGCAGTTCCTTCTGAATGTGCAATGAAGCAATATTTAGCTGTGATTGTGTTCTTTTTCAGCTTATAAAATATCTTTTCAGAGAACTCTTAATCTGATATGAGCCAGAAGCTCTTCTCACCTCTAAAGAGGAAGAAATCCTCCCTAAAGGGTGGTGAGAGCCTGGCACAGATTCCCAGAGAAGCTCTGGCTGCCCCCAGATCCCTGGAAGTGTCCAAGGCCAGGTTGGATGGGGCTTGGAGCACCCTGGCCTGGTGGAAGTTGCAGGTCCTTTCCCAACCCAAACCATTCTCTTTCAGTCCCCCAGATGTTCATAACCCTGGCACCATTTAGGATTCTCCATGAAAATTCCTAAAACTCCTTCCAGGCTGCCCCAGGGGCCCCTGGTGCTCTGCCAGCAGCTCCTGGCATCTGGGAATAACAGCCACAAGTCTTGAACTGCTTCCTGTGCTTTGCTGGACAACACTGGGAACAAAACCCTCCCAAGTCATGAGGAACAACGTGGGAGTGTCCTGCTGTATCCCCAGTGCTGTGGAATCCTGGCAGAGAGGGGATTTTCACAAGGTGCAGGTCTCTGTTCCCAGTGCTGGGGAGGCAGAAAAGCCTCTGTGTGGAAAATGTCCCTTCCACTGATCGTGCAGATCACAGAATCCCAGGATGGTTTGGTGTGGCAGGGACCTCAAAAATCATCTGTTCCACCTCCTGCCAGGTGCAGGGGCACCTTCCATTATCCCAGGTTGCTCCAGCCTGGCCTTGGACACTTCCAGGGATGTGGCAGCCACAGCTTCTCTTGGAATCTCTGCCAGGGCCTCCCCACCCTGACAGGGGAGAACTTTTAATGTCTGATCCAAACCTCTCCTTTTTTCATGTCATAGATACCACAACAATATCAATGTCTAATAGCTTTGTTACTATTTAATTTCATCTATATATACACATAAAATATTATTTCATGTATAAATATGAGTAAAATTCATGTGTATGTATGAGTAAAATTAACATTTTACTCATGACGTTGTGCTCGTGTATTTCTCCTCAAAAGAAACTTTGGAAGAGACTCTAAGTACAAAGAACTGCTTGATGCTTTTGGAAATAGTGAATGGTTTTGGTAAATACCTTTTTTTGCTTGCTCCTTAACTTTTTGAATGAAAAAAAAAATAGTCCAAATGGCCTGTCTGGGCTTTAGATGTAGGTTTTTATTACTGTTTTTGAAGGTGATTTATTAAGACCAGTGGCTTTGCCAGGATTTGCAGGGGAACCAAGTAAAAGCCCTGCTGAAGACTGTAGGAGTTATAATTTGATTGTTTCCCCCCCCTTTTTTTTTTTTAAAGTAGCATTTAATTTATTGATTTTTAATTTTGAGATGCTGAGTGATCCATTTTTTTTTTTTTTCTGCAACTTGTTAGTAGTTCCTATGTGAACCCCAGAGGAGAATTTGTGTTTCACTGGGTGGAAGGACAGGCTCCAGTGTTTTGGAAGCACTGAGCCTTATCTAGGGTACATGAAGTCCCTCTTCTCCTGGGCTTTAGACACATTGTCCTGCACAACTCCCATCAGCAGTGATTAATGGCTCTGAAAATAAAACATAAATCCATTTGTTACAGATCCTATTTTTAATCTGTGCACAAGTATTTTATACTCTGGCCGAGGGGCAGGAATTTCTCTCTCTCTGCTGCTTCCAGGACCTGGGGCTGGGTTTGCTGCTGAATTCTTGTAGAATTCTAGCCTTGCTGGATCCTAAGGGATGCCTGTGTTTGCTCAGGAGTCATTTGGAGCAGAAAGTGTGGGTCACACCCTCCTGCTCCCCTGCAGGGTCACAGTGGACCTGTGTGAGCCGTTCTTGTGCCTGATCTAATGACATAAATACTGACAGAGTGCCTGCATGGAATTTTACAGGATATTTGTGTGGCCTCCACAGGCTCCTAGTACCTCTAATTCTGTTATTTAATAGGGATTGGTTTGGATGAGGGAAATCAGTTTATAGCAAGTGATAAACTCTCAGTGTAAAGGGGGTTTTTTGGTGTTTTTTGTTTTTTTTTTTTTGGTTGGTTGGTTGGTTTTTTGTTTTTTTGGGGGGTTTGTTTGTTTTTTGTTTTGTTTTGTTTTAATTTAAAAACACTTACTGCAGGGTTGTTCTCTTCTGCTCTTGGTAGGAACACCCCCGACCAGAGAATATTTCTGTCCCACCTTTTCAGAAAATCCCAGGAAGGGAGATCTGAATCTCTGACAGCTTTTTCAACTAGGCCAAGGATTAATAGTAAGGAAGATAAATTCAGAGAATTCCAGGTTGGAAGAGGCCTCGAATATCATCTGCTCCAGTCTTTCTTGGCATAAATAACCCCTGAATGAATAATTTATTTGTAATACTCCTCTCTGCAGCAGTTGGGTTCCTTTTGTTACCTGCATTTTGCCCTATGGAGTTTCCAGATGCCCCTCCCTTCTTCCCACGGGTTCCTCACTGGAATATTTTGGTTTTTGGAGGGTTATAACAGGGATGATGGCTCTTGTTTTCCAGAGGGGATGTGTTTGCCTGGGACAGGTGCATTCCCAGTCTCACAGAACAGGAGATTCTGAGCTGTGAACGTGCCACGCCAGCACCTAAAATGTGAAACCTGGGGAGAATTCCTCTTACTGTGCAGTAAGTCAACTCTGTTATTTGCATGTTTATTTTTAGAAGACAGATTTGGGTTAATTTAAGGCAAGGGAGGGAAGGTGATTTAGGCTTTATCCTTTGGTCATGGCTACGTTGCACATCTCTGAAAAATTCTTTTAGTTCAGGAAATAAAAGCAAAGCTTTTGCTTTGCTGCCTTTACTGCTCACTAGATGTCTGGGTTTTGAAAATCAGGTATCTGCCAGGGAAAGCTGGAGTTTCCCTTTGAATGGAAAATGCAAACCCCTCACCCCCTCCAAATTATAATTTTGCAATTAAGGGCTTTCAGGCAAAGATTTGGGAATAGGAATAAAAGTTCTTTACTAGGAATACTGACAATACAAATGTAGTAGAAAAAAACAAACCAAAACAAACAAACAAAAATCCTAGAAACCCTGACAGGGTCAGAGCTACAACCTGACACCCTGTTGGTCAGGGTGTTGGAAACAGTCCCAAAGTGAATCCTCCTGGAGTGGCAGATGTGGTTCTGTTGGAGCAGAGATGATCCTGAGAGAAAAGGGTCCAGTGATGGTGAGAAAGGTCCAGGGATGGTGAGAAGGGTCTGATCTTCCTCTGGGAATCCAGTGGAACCACATCCCTGGTGTTCCTGTGTCTCAGTTTTTATCCAGGTAGGAATGGTTGGCTCCCCCCACTGGGTGGAGCATCTCCCAATGGGATGATGGGATGTGTCCTGTCCTTGGTGAGCCTTCATGGCCCATTAGCAGAAGATATATAACCCTTAATGGCCCATTAGCAGGAGATATCCCCCTGGAGGGAGGATGGGTGGTGAAAGAGAGAAGAAACACTGCCCCATCTGGTTTGAACAGCTGGCCCATTATCAGAAGCCATCTGCCCCCCTCACCCCAGAGTTACAAGAAAGAAAGAAAAAACATCTCCCCAGCTGCTTCCAAGAGATGAAATAGAATACACAACTTTGGTTCCATAAACCCAAGACACTAGATGAACATCTAACATTAAAAACTGTTGCTTTCTCTGTTAAATGCAGGTAAAAAGCAGGAAGCAAACCATGGACACCCAGTTTTTCTCCCCGTTACTGGGAGCAGTCCCCAGTCCCCCCACGCCTCCGGAACCCTCCCGGCTGTGCAGCGACTGGCTGGGATGTGCCGAGGATTTTGGATCCCAAACGGCCTTCCAGGAGGGCCCAAAGAAAAGGTATCAGCATTCCTGCTGTGGCCTTGGGGCTGCTGCTTCACTGGGATTCTCGTTTTAAAAGAACAAGTGGGGGATTCTGGATGTTTTTTTGGCGTGTCTGGGAGCTCAGCGGATTTTCTTTGCTCTATAGGGGTTGTTACTGAGGTGGTGGGAAAAAAAAAAAAAAGGCGTGTGAGGGTT
The DNA here is from genome assembly GCA_017589585.1 of Phylloscopus whistleri. Classification (NCBI taxonomy): domain Eukaryota; kingdom Metazoa; phylum Chordata; class Aves; order Passeriformes; family Phylloscopidae; genus Phylloscopus; species Phylloscopus whistleri. The sequence goes on from JADMLD010000069.1 coordinate 24,994, forward strand.
TTCTTTTTTCCATCTTAAAGCCAAGTGATGGTGACAGAATATTGCCTTTTTTGGAGGGAATTGGGTGATAGAGACTGACACAGCAGCTTTTGAGGAGAAAATGCTCCTTTAATGAGCATTTCTAGTACCTCACTGATTTTTTTGTCATTTGCTTAATAAAAAAGATAAAATCTGAGGTGGGGAGAAAGTGGAGTCCACTGGCTCACAAGGTGCTGAATGGTAACAGTTAAGGAATATACATGGATTGCAAAATACCTTAATTTTTTTTTTTGCTGGTTTTCAGTGGGAAGTCTCAGTGTGATGTTTGTTTTTGAATAAAAGATCACACAGCTTTGGTGTCAGCTGTAAGGGTTAATTTTAAGCAAGGAGTGGCAATTTGCTAATTAATATATACAGTATTTTCTTAAGGCAGCCTTTAGATTATTGCAAGGGAGCTTTAAAAAGTTATGGAATGATAATTAATCCATGTCTACACCCATTCTGAGCCTGCAGATACTCAGAATTCCTTGAAGTCTCGTTAAAAAAAATAGGAAAAGCAAAAAACTTTGTTATTTGACCAAGACACAGAAAAGATCTGGTTATCAAATATCAGTTCTGCGTTCACAAAACATTTTCAAGAGTCTTTGCACTTCTGTGCACCCTGAATTAAATCCAGATCTCTTAGAGAGGAAACTGAGCAGTCATGGAGTAAATCAGGGGCTGAGTTAGAAGTGAAACTTTGGTGAGCTCTTAAAAGCCAGCAGAGTGTAATTTCCACAGTAGCAAGAGATTAAAAAGGTGATTTTTATAAGAGTTTGTCCCACATTTTTATGGTATCTGTTCATCAGCAAAGTCAGTGAGCAATTCTATGGCAGCTGAGGTGGCACCAGGGAAAACTCAGAGACCTTCAGGACAGAAAGGAACCAGAACAAGGTGGGGAGGGAAGTTTATTGGAGCAAAACAATGAGGATAGAGGGGAAGGAGATCTTTAATAGTACTGTTTTAATTAACTTGTGAGGAGGAGTCAGGAGTCATTACAAAAAACTCTATAAAAATCAAATCTTGCGCCTAAAGTAAAAGTTGGGTTTGTTTAAAAATTGTTGATAACCTTGGGTGTTTACCAGAAATATTTACTAAAATTTTGACCTGTCCAAAAGGGGAATAAAAATTGGTTCAACTTAAGTATCTGTTACTTACATATAAATTGGTTTTTTGAGATTAACGTGATAGGTTTTGAATTATTTGGCAGTAGATAAATCAGAATGCTCCAGACTTTGAGAATATTGATCCCGTTTATGCTCTAAACAAGACAGTCAAGGTTTGAAGGAATGTCCATGAGACAGCTTTGTTTCTTGGAAAGAGAGGAAAACTTCTGCTGCTTGGAAAATCTCTCAAAAAGGAAAATAATTCTACTTCATTTGGGCTGTAGAATTCACAAATGCAGGAAGAGATTTCTGTACAGGGATGCTGAGGATACATTAAATTCAGAAAAACCAGAAATGCTGCTAAAATAAAGGTTTGATCCTCTTCTTTTTACTTGTTTTGTTTAGGAGAAAAATAATTTAAAACTTTTACTTTGTTTTTGGTTTTTTATTTTTTTCAGGGCACCAATAAATCTTTCTTACTCTGGCAATGGCCCTGATATGTTTGGGTTGGTGTCGAGCATTTTAGAGGAGCCAAACAAGCCAGAACCAGCTACAGATTGGTAAGTTTGTTCTGAGAGTTCTTCTCATTTGTGTGCTGGTGTTTATGCCCATTGTCACACAGATATATTACAGGTTTTTAATTATTGCAGAGTCGAGTAGTGACAGCCTTTTAAATCCCTTTAAAATGTGGAAGTGTCTTTATTTCATTTGCCAGTTAAAAATCAACCAACCAACCAGAAAACCAAAACAAAACACCAAAAAAAAAAAAAACCCAAAAACTAAAACAAAAAAAAGGAAAAAAAGGAAAAAAATCCCAAACAAACAAACAAACAAAAAAAAAAAAAACCCAAAAAACCCCAAAAACTGAACTGTGAAAAATGCAAGTTTTTTAAAGTTTTCCATCAGCTTTACAGCATTTGAGGAGGGAAAAAAAAAAAGATCATTTTAAGCAGTAGCGAGTTGACAGAATACAGTGGAATCTGAGATATTGAATAAATCCAAATAAACCCTGCATTTCTGAACGTGCAGAATAAACGTGGGTGTGGGTGATGAGATTTCACAGAGCATTTGCTCAGCTGCAGTGGGAATATTCCTCCTGCTTTTGAGGAGACCTGTGCATGGTTGGCCAGTAATGTAATGCTGGGGGAATAACCATGATGTATGAATTATTTTCGAGTAAGAAACATTTGAAATCCTGATGGGAGGTTTGTTCAACTCCCTTACAGGAATTCTCTGTCAAGATTGTTTCCCCCTGTGTGGGCACCTGACCTGGGCAGCAACGGGGAGTTCCCAGGGCTCCCAGCTCAGCACTGTGTCCAAAACAAGGATTTCCCCAACTTGCTGGGCACCAGCTGCCATCAGGAGCCCCTGCAGGAGCCTCCTGACGTGGAGATGCTGCACAGAGGCCTGGGAGACCTTCAGCTCCTCGAGTCTTGGCTCTCTCCCCCTGCTCATCCTGGCAATGCCCCGAGGAACGCCTGCCCTGAGAATTCCTCTTTGCAAAACTGCACCACAGCTCCCCAGGAAGGGATTTCCTTCCCAGATGGAGCTGGGACCAGCATCTGTACGACCACGGGAGGTTAAATGGAGGCTATGAAAAATGTGGGTCCAGTTTCAGCCCTTTTTCTCCTCAGAACAGGATGAAGGAAAGCCCCAGCGTCCAGAAGGAGTTTTGGAAAAGCGACAGAGCGAGAGGAAAAGCTCTGAAAAATTATGCTCAAGGACAAACTAAGTATCCCCCTGATCTTTCCAATCAGCCTGGTGATAACTCTTGGAACAAAGTACCCCTGGACAGCCAGCTGTTCCCTAAAAGATATGAAAACTTCACAGCTGCTCACAAACTGCAGTCACCTGTCCATCCGTCACTACATTTTTTCAATAATAATTTTTCTGGAGGAACAGGCAGAAAACCCCAGGAAAGCCATGTGCAGAATGGCCATTGTGGCTTTACTTTGGGGGATGCTTTTAACAATAATAATAATAATGAGTGTAAGGTGAATGTGGGCCCTAAGGAAAGCTCTCCTCAAGTAGCTGAGTATGATTTATCTGCGAAAAACGTTGTGCAAAATGGGAATTACTCCTCATACCAGGGCTGTGCGTGGCTGGATGGTAAAAGCCTGGCAGCTGCCTCTGAAATCCCCTATGGAAAACAAATGGCAACAAGCCCCCAGTCATCTTCAGGGGTTTCCACCATGTCTGGGGGCTCTCCCACCCACCAGCCTTTCACGCAGCCCTCCTACTACTCCCAGCTCCTTCCCGCCCTCCCTCCCAGGAAAGATGGGAGGTTACAAACATCAAATGGAGTCTCCAGTCATTTGGGGGTTCCTCGTTTCATCTCAGAGAGCCAGAAGCAGGTGAGACCCGTTGGGAGGTCCCAGGAGGAGGCTGGGATGACCAAGGATGGGCGGCGCCACAAATTCCCCATCCGTTTCTCACCCGACTGGTTGGTGCAGCAGAAAGCTGCAGGTGAAGACCCCGCTGAGAAACTCCACAGGTTCCCAAAAAGGCAGAGCCAGGACAGTGGCACTAAAGATGACAGAAGAGGCAGAAGAAACTGGATGCCCCATTTGGGATCTCCAGCCCCAAACCGCCAGCCCTTCAACGCCTTTCCGAAAAAGCACGGGCAGAGCGGTGGCAGCTTGTCAGATTTCATCAATCCTTCTCTGCTTCCTTCTTTCCCCTTCGTCTCTGATTTTAAGCAAAACCCCAGCTTCCCTCCGTTTAATCACCAACTGTTTCCATCAGCAAATAATTTCAATTTCCCTCCGCCACCCTTTCCGTTCTCGGACCTTGTTGATCTTTTTCACTGCGACGACTTTAACCCCTTGAGTCCCTTCATCAGTGAGCTCTTCTCTGGGGAAATCCCTGCCCCCTGCTTTGCCTTTCCAACCCCATTTAACAAGTGCAGACCCCCCAGGAGCCGCAGTGGCCCTGCTAACGAGCTCCACGTCCGGCTGGAGGAGTGCTACGAGCAGTGGAGAGCTTTGGAGAAGGAGAGGAAGAAGGTAAAGCACAATTGGTGATGGTTCCTGATAAAGACTTGACTGGTTTTAAGAAAATCATATTGTGTTCCTTCTTTGGTTTGTTGGGGTTTTTTTTGTTTTGTTTTTGGTTTTTGGGGGTTTTTTGGTGTGTTTTTTTTTTTTTTTTTTGTTTGTTTGGTTGGTGGGTTTTTTGGTTTTTTTGGTTTTGTTTGTTTTGGTTTTTTTTGGTGGTGGGTTTTTTTTGTTTGGTTTGGGATTTTTTTGTTTGGTTTTTTTTTTTTTGTGGGGGTTTTTTGGTTTTTGTGTTTCTTTTGGGTTTTTTTGTGTTTTTTTGGGTTTTTTTTTGTGATTTTGAGTTTGTTTTGGTTTTTTTTGTTGGTTTGGATTCTTGCTGTCAGTGCTGGTCACAGCTTTCTCTTTTTTTTTTCTTTTTTTTTTTTTTTTTTCTTGTTGTAGTAAACCTCTGGCTTTAGCAAAAAAAGAAAATGAAATAACTAATCCTGGGCATCCTCTCTGTGTCTGTAGAGAAAACCTACAATATTTTTCTTGTTCCCAAAGGAAATTTCAGTTTATGCTCTTCTCATTACTGTCACTTTCCCGCCTCAGGCTCATTCCCAGAGCTGTTGGCAGGGAGGGAGCACACTGATAATGAGGGTATTGCACTTGGGAATGAAAGCTCTGTGCTCCAAAGGAGCAGGAAGAGCTTTCCCAAGAGGAGTCCCATCCCTGAATTCCATGCCAGGCCTCAGAAAATAAATTGTCCATAATGCCTGGTTCTAATTATGCACTGAGTGGTGTGAGAAGCCTCCTGGTCATTGGGCAAACTAAACCTGGAGAACACCTTTTTCTTTCCATCATCAGCTGTGGGGCCTTGCTAATGGACTTCTGGAATTGTGAATGGAAGTGCCTGTGTTGTTCTCCTGGATGCCTTTAAACAAGACTCCTCTCTGCCTCCCTGGCCTTCCAGGAATTCTCTGGAAGTGAGAAAGGGATGATTCTTGCTCCAGTGTTTGTTTCCTGTTCTCGGGCAGGATTTGGGACAATTAAGTTGTTTGCAAAGACCAGGCCATAGGTTTTGTCTCCTACTTTTTATTTCATCATTAAAGGAGGGTTGTTTCTCCTCATACCTCGCACTTATTAATCAAAAGGGCTTAATTGACCACTTGATCTGGTCCATTCCAAGTGATGCAGTTTTATCCCAGTGAGCTGCTCTGGGTTTTTCAGGGCGTTCTGTGGTTACAGAATAGAAACTGCTCTCAGTCCTCCAAGCCAGCTGCCATAGCCTGGCTCCCATTCCTGCAGCCAAACCACATTCCTCAGGAGGAGGTGACAGCAAGAAGAGAGAAACTCCCCCAGGGATTTGATTTAACTCTCTCTACCTTGTCTAATCACTCAGCCCTTTCAGCTCTCTGAAACCTTTTCATTGCAGCTGCTTTGGGGTCACAGCTTGCCTGTCTCCTGCCTGCCTTTCATAAACCCCACTTTTCCAGGGATCTCACATTTATCAATTTCCACAAGTTAGGAATTGTCTGCAATATTAAGTGTGCATGTAGTTCACTTAATTGCTTATTAGCTGTCATTCTTAGCTAATTGGTGTCATTATACGAATCCATGGTCCTTTCTCCATCCTTTTTTTTTTTTCTTGGATGCCTTTCATCCTCAGATGATGAGTACAGGTGGAGTCAGCTCTTGTAACCCATGTTAGGCCAGGGCAGGGACTAAATAATGTGGAAGAGATAAAGACTCAATAATTAATTGCCAATTAGATAAACTTTATTAAAGTGAGAAGCCAAAGCAAGCAGCGTGCTGGGAAAGCCAGAGAGCACAAGTCTCAATTTGTGCTCCAGGCACAGCTTTTAAAGTTTTCCCCACAATTTCCCATTTTTATAACTTTTTGGTTTACACACACCCCTCTCTCCTCAGTCCATGTTTTCCATATTTGGTCACAGTTGAGTTTTCTAACTCCGGGAGTCTGGGGTCTCCTGCCCTCTCACGGTGGTCGATGGATGAAGTTTCTCCTCTTCCTCACAGCACGTCCATGGGGACTTTCTACTGTGGTCACCATGGTTTCACCAAATATCTCGTTTTCTCCATTTCTTCACATCTTATGATACAAAGTTACTTTGCATTATCCTGCACCAAGGCCAGGTTCTTTCTAACTTTATTTCTGCACTTTCTGCAACTAGCAATTATTGCTTAATAGCTTCTGCATATTTACAATTTCTGCAGTTTGCTTAACAGCCCCTACATATTTATAATTAGTAACTATAGCATTTAACACAAATTACCTAACGCATTAATTTCATTTATAACAGAAGTAAAGTGAAAAGAGAAGGACTTCATCCCATACTTTCAGTACAAATATGCACAGTGTGAATGTGGACTGAGCCTTGCCTTGAACTGCAGTGCAGCACCTGACCCCTCTCTCCTACATCTGTGGTAGCCTGGAGAAGGAGTGAGATAAGGAATCTACTCCTGGTTGTGTCTTTTACTCCAGGTGTAAGAATTTCCTATCAGAAATAGGCTTGGTGATGTTTAGTCTGTGTTAGACACTGGCTAAGCCACTCTTTCTCAGTGGAAGTTTGGCTGCTGTGTTGAAGATTTTTCTGTGTTAGAGAAAAAGATCTTCTCAGTTAAAGAGCTGGCATCAGTTTAGGTTAAATGTGGTTTCATCCTGATGCAATTGAGATCTCAATAAATCGAGATGCAATTTATGCTGCTGCTATCACCTGGTTCTGTTTTTTAACAATCATAATATGTGACATTTGAGAGAAGCAGTGAGAGGTGTTGAACTCTGAGGGAGAGCTGAATTAGAGAAATATTCCTGCAAGGAAGCTGGAGAGGGACTTTTGGCAAGAGCATGTAGTGATATAGGTCAAGGGGAATGATTTTAAACCAAAAGAGGGCAGGGTTAGATTACATTTGAGAAGAAATTTCTGCTGTGAGGGTGCTGAGGCTCTGGCACAGGGTGCCCGGAGAAGCTGTGGCTGCTCCATCCCTGGGAGTGTCCAAGGCCAGGCTGGACAGGGCTTGGAGCAGCGTGGGATAGTGGAAGGTGTCCTTCCTCATGGCAGAGGGTGGAATAAAATGAGCTTTAAGGTCCCTTCCAACCCAAGCCATTCTGGAATTTCTGTGATATTTGGGAACATTTTTCTGTCAGCGCAGTCAGGAGTTGATCGGGCGCTCACTCCTGACCCACCTGAAAATTCCACCCAGCACCAAAAACAGATGGATGACACTGTACTAACTTCAAGCCACCACTCTGACAAATGATTTCCCTTTCAGGCCGAGGCTGACCTTGCAAGACACTTCCCAGGGCAGCACCTCTCCAGCTCCACCACCAGCCCTGTGTCCCGGCTCCCTGCCAACCCGTCGCGCGTGGATCGCCTGATCGTCGACCAGTCCCGGGAAGGAGCCAGGGTAGGCCTGCTGGAGCTGCAGTTCCTGCAGTTCTTTGGGTGTTGGAAAGGATGAAGCAGGAAGCCTCTGCAGAGATGATTTATTAGTAAAAGATTCTAAGAGTATAAAACCTGTGAGAGATATAGAATTGAAAGCAAGATTTGAACTATAGAATGTTAAGCAGGAAGACCGTGATTGAATCAGCTGAGCATTCCACTCCCCGAACAAAAGGGGGTTGGACCTTCTCAGGTATCAAAAGAAAAGGTGGTTTTTCAGGTTCTTAATATGTAAATTAGTATGGTAATATAGTAGTCCCCATAGGCTGTATGTAAATTCTGTAGGTTTTGTATCCTGAGGTGATTGGTTGGTGCTAATCAGAATACTCATGATAGAAAGGGTTAAAATGGAATGTAACAGGTAATTCCCCCTCTTGCTCGTCTGGACCCCTGCCCCTTTAGACTTCTCCTGTTGCTGCTCCCTTCCCTGGTTAGGCTGCCCTCCCACGACTAATAAACCACGTGTCTTGAGAGCACCCCGGTCTCAGGACATCTCTCATTGGACTCAAACTGCCACGTTTTCTACATTTGGGGATGTGTTTGTTTGTTAATTGATGGCATCTGCCTGGGGCCAGAATGTTGTTAGCTCCACGGAGGTGTGTCACCTCTTGAGGGCTGCCCACAGCCTCAGAAACGGCTTCTAAAAAATAGTGAGATGGCATGATCCTCCTGAGGTGTTTGGAGAAGGAAAAGGTTTTAATAAAGAGAAAAATAACAAACTGTACAGAACAAAAGAGAAATAAGCAGTGCAGGGAGAATCCTTGCACCTGCTACCACACCCTGAAAATTCCCTGAAAATCTCTGTGCTCTCCTTTAAGTATGTAACCATGGAGGAGGGGTTTTTGGCAATGCTGCCCAAGAGAAATAGCTACAGGTCTTGAGGTAAAGCTCAAACCCTTCAATAAGTGCCTTTGTGTTGGAACCAGGCCAGTTATGGTGAGAAGAGTGTGGACGTTTCTAGTTCTTTGCCTTATAATTGCTCAATATGACACAAAAGAAACTACAGCCACTGAGATGTCCAAGGCAAAAAGAGGCAGTTTATTTACAGACCTCGACATTTATAGAATTCCAATAGTGACCATGGATTGGAGGAAGAAAATCTTCTTCTCCAACCACACTGGTCAACCCAACAGTCCATCAATTCTCTCCTCCTCCAGAAAGGAATGGAAAACAATCATTATTTACATGAAAAGTGTGTGAGAAACTCTATTAGAAAAATATAAACACAGAAGGCTGAAACAGAACTTTAGAACAACAGAGAAGAACAGCGAAACAGGGCGACATTTTAAGACAAAATAAGAACCAGAAGAACATCGAAGTTTCTGGTACTTTGCCTTATAAGACAAAGGGTGAAACTCAAATCCTTTCCTAATGTAGGAACACCTACTGCTGTGGGGGTGCATTGCTACAATTAATCAGTGGTTTTGGTGTTTTCTGCCAGGTGCTCGCACTGATAGGAAGAATGGAGAGGCTCTGTGGTGCTCCCTTGCACAGGAACATCTCCAGGACCTTGGAGCTCCACCTGGAAGCCATTCAGGTGACCCAGGCACGTCGGAAGGATGAGATTGGCAATGCTGCAAACCCCCAGGGTCATGGGGTGCCCCGCTATAACAACGAGAAAGGTAATGCTGCCCACTCCTGGGGCCCGCAAAGCTTTTTCAGGGATTTAATGGTGAATGCATTTCACTTCAAAATGTAATTTTGAAATATGCAGCAATTCTTGTCACTTCAGCAAAAGAAAGTTTGCAAATACGCTCTTGTTACTTTTAAAGACTTTAAAATACTTGGAGTTCTATTGTTTTTTTAATTTTTCCTGTTATTAGTTTAAAAACTTCAAAACTTTCTCCTCTCGACTAGAAGACAACTGTAAAAACTCCTCAGTGACATTATATAACCATACGTGGTTGTCCTAAAAGCAAAAATGTGCTTGTTTTTAAGCAAGTAGAGTTATTTCCTGGTATGGCTAAACTTTCTTTTCTCTTTAGCTCATAAAATATTAAAAAAAATTGCCAGTATTGTGCAAATCAATTGTCTGTCTCCGTTACCTAAATCACAAACCCACCAGGAATGGCATTCCACGTTTCCCAAATTCTGTTGAAGTAAAGCCAGAATAACCTGTAGCAGCAGTAAATGTGGCAATTTATGGTTTGGGGTTGAAGGTCATATTGTTTCTCTTCAGAAAATACCTTTTGTCTCAGAACAAAAGAGGAATTCACTCCTTACTGCTGAAATGAAGTGGAAGTGAGGTTCCTTTGGCTGTGGAATAGCTCTTCTTGAGAGGGAAAGATAAGCTGGGAAGAGAATCAAAATGTTTTGCTTTTGCAACTCAGGTGTCAAAAATTAAAATATAAAATGAATATAAAATGTCATGCCCTTAAAACAATAGTCCTGTATGCAAACTGACTCCTAGAACTTTCATGTGACTTTTAACTCCGAGTGTGAGTCAGGAATAGTAGAAGGAAAGTTCTTGGCCAGGCAGGAGAAGTAGGACACAGTGGTTAAGTGGATGATTATGCTTAGATTTAATGCCAATACAGCATCTAAATACTGCCAATACTATAAATAACAGCTCTATCATCTGCTACAATGAGTTATGGCATCATCAGGTCTTGGTCCCTCCTGTTGGGTCCCAGGTTTTGGTGAGACCCCCTCCCTTCCTGAATTCCCAGAGAGGAGCAGGAGCGGCTTGGTCGACTTAATCCCAAATTTCATCAATAACCTCTGTCTGAAAGGTTGCAATATCAGCAGTTTTGGCTGGAAATGTGCAGGTTTGCAATCCCTGCCCTTGCAGGATTCACCATTGCAAACAAATGGACCTGCTTTGATTTCATCTGTCTTTGACCAGATCTTTGCGCTTTTACTCACCCATCCAAAAATCAGTGTTCCCTTCTTCCTGCAAAATCAAAAAGCTGCCTGCAGCCTCGGCAGACCAGTTTGCCCAGTGTCCATCAGCATTTTTGGACCCTTTTGCACCGTTTTGAACCCTTTTGCAGCATTTTGGACCCTTTTTGCACAGGCAATTCACACGAGATATTGTTGCTGTCGTTACCGGTGCGGCTCAGCTGCTCCTCGAGCACAGTTTGCTCAAGGCTGTGAGTTGAACAAATCTATGCAATTAAAAATAAAAATGAAATGAATTTCTAGGCTTGTCCACTGATGTGTTTTTCCTGTTGCAGGTGTGCTGGCCCTGGCAGCTGCCCTGCGAGCCCTGGCTGGTGCCACGCGCAGGGCTCGCACCGCGCTCTGGTGCGCGCTGCAGGTGACTCTGCCAAAATCCCCTCCAGCTGGACCCGAAAATCAACAGCTTCTCCTTCAAGGGGCACTGCAAGAGCTTTGTTCTTCAAGCACAAGCACCCAGGAAGAAAGCAGCGTGGAGCATGAAAGCAGAGGAAGTGAAAAAGCTGAGGAAGCGACGAAGATTTTGGAATAATTGCAGATGATAAAAGGAAAGCCGAGGATGGGGAGGGAAGGGCTCAGGTCCTGCCCAGCACCGTGAGAGGTGGATTTCATAGGATGCCAGGAAGCAAAAAAGGGTTAATTAAGGTGCCTTAATTAACCTGGTTAGTGCTGCAGTTGTGGTCCTGGGATTCTGGGGTGGAGAGACACAGCTTGTGGTGGTGTTAACGCAGTTTTAACGTTGCTGCTGTCTGCTGCTGAGAATTTTAATGTTCAGGTAGGAGCTGAACAAGAGCTGAGCATTTCCTCCTGTGCTTACCCAAAGCTCTGAGTCCGGCCAGGACCTGAGCAACCAGAGCGTGGCAGAACTCAATTCTCCTTTTCTTTTTGGTTAATGAGACAATTTAGCATATTTAAAGGTACTCAACAATCGTTCAGGGTTTGTTTTTATTTTTATTTTTTTGCACCACGTGTAAGTTCTTTGCAGAGCCAAAGCGATCACTGAGTGGTTTGCACCCCATCACTGTGCCAGGAGCTGCTCTGGTGGTGTTTTTTGTTTTTTTTTTTTGTGACAGGTTATCTCTCAGTTTGACAGGAATAATCAGTGTTCAGGGCTGGTTGTGTGAGAGGCTGCAGCAGTTGTGCTGCCAGTTGGGTTTCCAGCAAAAACCGGTGTAAACTGAGCTTTTCCACAGAATTGTCCACTTTGGGTTTTTCCACTAAAAAAAGTGGATTTTGTAGCTTTGCAGTGTGAACTGCATGGAAATGCACCTTAGCAGGTGATAGAAAACTTGCTCAGGATTAGAAATTAGATTTATTGATTCGCCAGTGGGTTTAAAACCAGTAACAACATAACATAGTATGCACTTAATTAAAAAAAAAAATCTATTATTTGTTGTTAATATATATTCATGGTACTATAATTTTTTTCAGGCACATTCCATATTTATTTTAATGTCTTCATTGAGTGTTTATTTAAAAATCTATTTTAGTAACACAAAGTTAAATATTTTGCCAAATCTTCCGAATAATCAGATTTAATGATTTACTCAGGAACTCTGTATATTATTATATAAATATACACGTGGCATATAGGGATTTTTTTTTTGAGAAAGGGATGTTTGCAAAATATTTACACAAAGCTAACTATGTACTAGGTTACCAAAGCTGTTTCACTGATTTTTTTTTTTTTTTTTTTTGGTGTGGAAGGTTTAATATATTTAATTGCTGTTAATTAGTCTCCATTGTGTGGCTTAGACAATCAGAGTGTGGTTGTTCAGGGTGAAAATTAGTAAAGAATAATAAATTCAAGGTGTGATCTTAGGGCATTTAGGAATATTTTAATGCTTTAACAACTGTCTTACACAATCTCCTAACACGTACTAATAATTAATTAAGGTTCTTGAATATCAGGATATTAATGAACAGCTTTGGAGAGCAGTTCTTGGGTTAAAAGTGAATTAAGTTGGGGATATAAGCAAAATATGAAGGACAAAAATGAGGATTTTTGTGCCACATGGTGTTCAGTGTCAAATTTGACATTTTTGTGGGTAATTATAGAACTGTTCCCTTATATATTTGTACTTACAAAATTGTTCCAAATGCAGTTGTGTAGTTCTGGATCTGTGGATGTTTCTAGAGCAGATTTTGTCTCAGTAGTGCCATCCTTAACTCTATTGAGGAGTGGAAATTTGTAGCTAAAATTTACCCAGGCCTCACTGTAATCCACCAAGTCGAGTTTAAAAGCAAAAGTAGAAATAGAAATCAGATTCTTAGTATAGCAAAACCATGGATTTTCCCCTAAAGAAAGTGAATTCCTCTTAAAAGATTATTTTCAGCCTTAGCTTAAAAAGCAGGTACCAGAGTTATTTGAGTGTGAGTGTTTTCTCCACGTGCACATGCAATTTATTTGCACAAACTAATTTAAGAAGGTTCAGTCTGCGTTTGTGAAACTGATTGTGCTCCACAGCTTAAAAGTGGAGTTTGCAGTATTTCAGTTTGTGGGTGATTTGGGGGTTTAATTACCCAAATTAAAGTTAATTTACCGTTGCTGTGTTGACAGGAAATCAGAATTTGAAAGTCTGGATCTCGGTTTTTATTTTTTCTGTTTACAGAACCAGGGTTGTTTTTTTTTTTTTAGTGGTGAATGTTTGGGGTGTAATTGGTTCTTATTGTCCTGCTCGTGTGTTAATTAATGATCTTAATTAGTTCATAGTTAATGTGCCTTTAACAGTCTCGTTTTTTCCAGAGTGATAAAAAGCTGTGTGGTCACTTCTGGTTCCAGTTTCAGTTCAGAAATGCATTTTAAAGGGTTACACGTGGCTGCATGTGACTGCAATCAACACGTGGTGTTAATTATGTTAATTGCACACACCAGACCATCCGGGTTTGGGTTCTTTAAGGAGCTCAGTGGCTCTGGAATGTCCCCCTGGATCATGTGCCCGGGTCAGGTGCTCCTTGGCATGCCCTACAAATGCTCCTGTTTCACTTTGCCTTGCTCACTTTTCTTCACAAAACCTCCAGGTCTTCAAACAAAAATTATTATTATTTATTTTTTTTAGTGCCCCTTTCTTTAAACGAGTTGGTTATGGACAGCATCAGACCCAGAATGAGCTTTGTCTTCAATTTTTAATTTCAGAATGCTCCACTTATGATATTTTTTTACAAATCCTTTTGCATTTTAATGAAAAAAAAAAACCAAAACAACCCACTTTGTTTTGTAAAATAACACCTGGAGTTGCAGCAGCTCTGTCAGTCAGAACACAATTTTTGCTGCCTGGTGTTTTAATTTGACGACAAGGTACAATTTCTGCAAGCCTTGCACTGAATATTTGGTGTGAACAAGCACAAGTATAATGCTTCTGGCTTTAGGGACTAATTGTATTCACGTTTTACTGGCTTCAGGGAAAGCAGAATTGAGGTTTTGGGTCACACTTAAGCCAAAGAGGTGGTTTTGGTTTGGAGTTAGGTTTGACTTTTAGAGAGTGGAAAAAAAAAAAAAATCCCCCTTTCCTTCCCCATTTTGAGAAATAATCCAGTAAAATTCAGTTTATTTCCCCCTTTTTTTTTTTTCCCACTTCCACCCCTCCACTCAGCTTTCTTGAGATTTAATTGTTTGGGTTTGTTTTTTTTTTTTTCCTGTTTTGATTTATACTTTTTAGATTTTCGGGGTGAGGTGAAGAAGGTGGCAAAATTGTAGCCAGTCCTGGTGGCAGTTGAAATAAATGGAATACTCAGTTGTCCCTTTTTGAGTCAGGATTATCATCAGGGTGCTTTTTGATAGTTGGTAGTGAACCTTTAAAATGCTTTAAACTCCCAAATTGATAGTCCAATACAACATAGACTTAAAAATTACAATTATTTCTGTATTCTGTGTAAATAACTGGAGGGTTTGGGTAATTCAACCTTATTAATTCCCAGAAGGGAGGCCAGCAGCAGGGGGGAAGAACTCTTTATTATTATTTTTTTTCTGGTTATAGGTTTTGTATCTCTGTTTTTCTGTATCCACAGGGTCCCTCTGGCAGTTCAGTTGCTCTGATGCTATTTATATATAAATAAAACTCAGAAATGTGTATTAATTTGTTATTTCCATTAGAGCAGGATGCAGGGAGGTTATTTAAGTCCGTGGTGCTTGTCTTGCTGTGGCCTTTTCAGGAGTGGCTGACATTTACTTCCCAAACTGCTTCTATTGGATTTTATCCTTTCCAAACTGAATATTTTTCTTTGCTGCTGGGATTTACCACCACTACCAATATTTTTTTGTCTGTACCATGGTATGTGAAATTTGGAAATCGTTTGCCTTAGTCAGAACTGCTGCTCTAGTTCACAGTAAATCTCTTTATGGTTATTTCTCTTGGAAGGAAATGAATGGTTTGAGGTGGGGATTATGTGAGTGAGAGGCTTTGCTGAGGTGTTTCTGTTTTCAGAGAAGTCTGGGGATACCCCAGGTTTTTGTGGAAAGCTCCCCTGGCTTTCCTGGCTACTTTGCCAGAGGTGACCACAAGCACAACCTCCTGGGATTGTCTTTGATCTGCAGCCCTTTTTTGGGGGATTTAAAGGAGGAAAAGGGAGCTTCAGGAAGGAGGGAGCCTCAGGGAGCCCAAATTCCAGTGGAGAGGATCTTCTTTCTTCTGTGGTCAGGAGGGCTTGAGGGACCAGGAACCTTTGCTTGACCCAGGATTCTTTTCC
The DNA here is from genome assembly GCA_017589585.1 of Phylloscopus whistleri. Classification (NCBI taxonomy): domain Eukaryota; kingdom Metazoa; phylum Chordata; class Aves; order Passeriformes; family Phylloscopidae; genus Phylloscopus; species Phylloscopus whistleri. The sequence goes on from JADMLD010000069.1 coordinate 40,141, forward strand.
CCACTGGACGCTGTCAGGGTGCAGCTGCTGAGATTTTGGGCAGAGCTGGCTTCTTCCTGCCCTTGTCTTGTGGCCAGCCTTCCTCCCAGGTGTGTTTTCATCCAGTTGGAGGGGCCAGGAGACTGGAGCCAGGAGGGGCTTGGGGTCAGCAGGACCAAGCCGGGGGTCAGGATCACCTCCTCTCCTGGCTGCTGGCAGGGAAGGGGCTCAGGCAGGGTTTAAGCTCAGCTTTTCTAGACTTGAAAAGAGCAAGAGAGAACTGAGCACAAAATGGGTTTGGTTTGTGGTTCACATCTGCTCTTTCTCCAGAGGCAGAGTCCAGCTTGGCTCTGTGGGATATTCACACACGCAATGTAAGAAGTCACCATGAAGTCACAGCTCTGATACTGCAGGAAGTTGGATTTTTTTTTTTTTTTTTTGTTTAAATACTGTAAAAATGATGCAACAAACAGACCTTAAGCCTATATGTTTATTATTTTTTTAAATTCTATTTTTAGCTGCTCTGGAAGCCAGGTATTGGGATATATATTTTATTTTAATTTTTATTTTGATTTTTATTTTTATTTTTGTTTTAATTTTTATTTTAATTTTTATTTTATTTTTATTTTTTTATTTAATTTTTTAATTTTTATTTTTTATTTATTTATTTATTTATTTTAATTTTATTTTATTTTGGGGGTTTTTTGGGGGGTTTTTGGTCCATTGTTTGATTGAGAGCTGCAATTTTGACAAATGCTGCATGGTGGCACAGCCCAAAGCAGGGGGTTTGGGGATTTTGTTCTTTGTATCTTTATTTTTGTTGGCAGAGTATGTGATCTTAGCTGCAAAACTAAATGTTAAATTCTTCATGGCCACAGTCTGCTACAGATTTATTTATTTTTCCTGATGGAGTCAAAGTGGAAGAACTTTGAGTTATTGATTCTTTAGTGTTTGTAGATTGAACAGGAGCAGGGAGCACTTCACATCAGTCAATATGAGGGCAGTTGACTGTGGAATATGTATTTTAATTATTATTTTTGAATAATTGGGCTGCTGAAGAGCTGAGTGTGGTCCAGCTTCCATTGAAGCTTTTAAGAGATTTCTGTCTTGATTTGGCTTTGTTGTTTTACCTTGAGTTCGGGTGCTCGTTAAACACAAGCTCAGTGGTTCACCTTGAACATTTCTCAAGAAAACTCTGAGTTCCCAGCCTCTTTTATAAGGATTCTTGGAATTAGCTGGGATAATTTTGCTTTCTCTTGAAGCTGAGGAATGTAGCTGCTGCAGAAACTGGGGCTGAACTGGGGGGGGGTTCTGGGAATTTTTGCACCTTGTTTTTCTCCTGTTCTGCTTCGAGGGAAATAGAGCCTTAACCATGCTGAGACCTTGATTTATTCCCTGTGCAGTTTATCCATGGCAGTCACCAGCACTTTTTTTTGGTTTGTAGCACTTGAGAGGTCTGATTTTTTTTATCAATTTTTTTTTTTTT